>JAEQML010060274.1:0-27393 GCA_016904865.1 Pissodes strobi | reverse complement strand
CTCGGTTTTGGGCCCATTCCATGGGCTATCATGGGCGAAATGTTCCCCGCAAATGTGAAATCCGTGGCTTCCACAGTCACCGCGGCCACTTGTTGGTTCTTCGGGTTCATCCTCACAAAATATTTCTCAAGCCTGGCCGAACTTATAGGAAAATCGGGAAGTTTTGGACTTTTCGGTGGATTTTGCGTCGTAGCATTTGCTTTTGTCTACAAATTTTTACCAGAAACAAGTGGAAAAAGCTTACAAGAGATTCAAAATATTCTCAATGGAAAAGAAGATACCAATTCAGAAAAGGAATGATTCTCGTATAATATGAAATTTTCTGACAATAAATGTACTTAATTATATACTTTCATTAGGCAAATTTAATATCGGTTCTTAGTAATTTTGAATATTGTGAGTAAGCATTAATTTGCAAATAAATTGACTTCAGTATTTTTTAATTCATAGCATAATGTTTTGTAAATCCTGTTCTTAATTTAACGAGATTTATTTCTATATTTTTGAAGTGAAACTTCATTACGCATGCTAGGGTAAGTTCGTTTCATGTGATTTGCTATGTGACGAAAATAAACAACGCTACGTACTAGAGTTAGTAGTGTATATCGATTGAGCCGTGAGCGCGCAGAAGCGACTAGGTCGCGCCTATCTCAATCACTAACGGTTACAGACAGCCGGCAAAACACGTTCCCGTCACAGATACCGCCTGACGAATTCAGGGCTTGCGCGCGCATCACAAATACATGCCCTGTTTAATGTTTACATTTGTAAAGTTTGCATTACAATTTACAATATCTAATATTACACTTCACGCATAGCCCTCCGCTCGCTACTGGGCGCAATCAACAAATATTAACCAAATCTAACCCAACGCATGCCCAAAATCAAGAACTTAACGAGACTCGCTCCTTCTCTGAACCCTATATTCTATAAAGACATTTATTTGTCAGAAAGAAATGTGTTTATGTAAACGGACTTTCGCTTCGTCTTCTGTCGAGTTAACACGAGTATTGTAGCGGCTCCTTTGTCGCCATTGTGGGTGAACACGTGGCTATCGTTCAGTGACCGTTATCCGTTGTTTCTCCCCGATGAGGAATCGGGTGTTTTAGCCAAAAGAAATCCCCAGTCACGCCGGTACTCAGACCGGGAGGAACCAGATGTTCCCGTGGGTTCATTTCTGTCTGTGTATGCAAAATGTATAAGTGAATACATACAGCAAAAGTATTTGTTGTAAAATCAGGAATCACCAGGGACCATGGGTACAGACCCGTCATACTGGAGATTCCTATCAGTTAGGCCCCTCACACTGGAACAACATGTAACTTATGCAAGAAGGTCGTCCTGCCTCTAATTGAGCGCCGGAAGAGGAGTGGAGATGGCTGAATACCAACCGGTGAAGGCCACATCATATAACGTGGTTACGCGAAGAAAGAAGTTTATGTAAACATTGTCATACGCACGCAGTCCAGAACCACAGTAACCTTTACCCCTAGCCGCGAAGTACAAACACCGGCAGACTTCCGTTTTGGAGTTGGTGGTGTTCGTACGTGGGAAGGAAGCCTGGTTTTCTAACCTGGGTTCGCACGGGAAGTGCACGTGATTCACGGCTGAAAGCGTTGGGGGCCCCATCAGTTCGAAAGGGAAAGTCGTGGCCGCTTAGGACAGTGTTTGGGGTGGATCGCTTAATGTAGGGTCGATTCCTACGAAGATTCTTCCAAATTCCTGCACGTGATTACGTGATCTGAAGGAGATCGGGGCGTAGGCCCTGCGGAGATGGGAAGTCTCTCTGACAGCAACTGGTTATATCTGCATTGTGTGAAGCCCCTTTGCATAAGACACTAGCCGTGCAGTGCATTAGCTTATTTGTGTAAAGATCGGGAATTTCCAGGGGCACAGGCCCGTCTTACTGGGATTCCCACCGATTAAGGCCCTTCAAACCGGAATAACATGTAACGGATGTAGAAGGGTAGCTCTACCTCTCCCTAAGTGCCGGACGAAGGGCGGTGCTGGCGAACTGCCTAGAAGCAAAGCCATCGGACTCCTGAAAGGGGGTCCAAACAGGTTAAGTCAAGTCAAACACCGGCAATGCTGCTAGGAGATATGTTAGTCAAGTGGCATCTGGCAGTCTGGCAAGTTAGTATGCAGTTTTAATGGAAATAGGTCGCTTGTCTTCGGTGTGTCCTAATTAAATTGCATTTTTACCGGGTTTTCGTTGATATTTTACAAAAACCTTTGGCGAAGTGATTGCCCAGAACCTCTACGAAGTGTTAGTTACTATTTTTGATGCGGATGATCTGTAATATCAGTAAAAAAAAATGGTAAATACTCAAGCCGTGTGTGTCGTTTACGTTTGTCTAATGGCGGCAGAGACGTCCAGTTCAATTTTATTGATAGTGTTGTTTATTTTAGCTTATAGCCGATTTGTAGGTATAAGTAAGTGAATGAGATTTAAAATTGGTGAAAAATATATACCACCAGGCCTTCCACTCACTTCGTGTTTTCCATTTTATAAGAGGATATGGTTGTAAGTAAAGGCAAGCAGTGTTGGTTTGGAAAGGTGGTAAGTCGGTACTCTTTCTACATTTATTCATTCATCTAATGAAGCATTTCACTTAAATATGATATGAATTTGAATTGACCAAGTCACTGGGAATATTTAATATTTATTTAAGAATTTTAACATGTGAACTCTAGACTTTATAATGAAAATTAAAATTATATGCAATATAAGTCAATGTATAATCTGATGGCAACAGTTTTTAGAGATGAGAAATACAAAAACAAATTTAACTCATAAGTTAAAAACCCATCAAAGATTACACACATGGAAAGCGTATTTTTAAGCCTTGTTTCTACGTTACATAAGATGATCATGCTGTTTAATTTTCGATAATTAACTTGTTTTTGTGAGCCAAAACAAAATTACTTATTTGTTACATAGTGATTTATACATTTTTCAATACAAATAGCCGCCACAGTGCAAAAAAAACACTAAAAACGGTCTCAAAAACAAATAGAAAACGTCCGATGATTGCTTTCGTCGGCTGTCGCCGCGCCAAGGTATATCTTCATTTCCAGGCTAAGGCGGCGTTGCCACATGTCACTTCGCGGCTGGAACCTGAAGTTGGCTGTGCCAGAACTCGTCAGGTGATAGGACTCGTAATGATCCTAATGAAAGATAATTCTTCTTTGAAGAAGTTTCACTTCAGTAGGCGATTATATGATTACACAATTTTTTTTTTTTAATTGAAATATGTGCGAAACATGCTTCAATATTTCTTGTAATGAAACTGATTAATAGACGTTCAAATTAGATCTTTGGTAACCGACAGACTTCCTTCTACATCAAATTGTTACTTTATTGCTAGCTGTATATTTTGCAAAATTAAGTCTATACCTCTCACTCTGTTCTGTTGGATATGTAGCCAGAAGGATTAATTTGTGCCATCCCCGTGTAAGTTTACTTTATTTTTCCAATCTCAGAAATGATTGAATCTAAACCTAAAAGTGGTATCCTTGAATATTGAACATAAAAAACTCTATTAAAAAAAGAATTTCCAAATCCCATTGTCTTTAATTATCTTAAATACACCTTTTGGACAGAAATAGGGCTGTTCAAGACTTTGTGTAATTAACTTAAATGAAGACATTGGAAGTTCAAAATTATTCTCTTATCAGTAATGAGTCCACTATCTAGCACACTCAGACAGATATTGAAAATGAAAAATGTGGTAATTTTATTGCTTATATTTCGGTGCTTTGAAACATCAGATATTATTGAAGTACAAGCCAATGTACTTAAGCAGCATTAGAAAACATATATCCCATGTGACACTAAATGAAATTATATACTTATAATGCTAATATCTCACATTACCTTCATATGTTAAATGAAAAATTAGATAATGATTAAAACCAGATTCAACTAAATAAATATACCCATATTTAAGAAACCAATCTTATTTTTAACAAACATTCTTAGCTTGAATCTAATCCCATTTTCTGTTTTATCAAGAATTGTGGCAATCTCTTTCCTTTCCAGTACCTCGGAATGACAATTTCATGCAATTTGTCCAATTTTTCAGACACATAATTTTCAGCAGAAAAAGCCTCAGCCTCTTTGCATTGTTGGATAAGAACTGCTTGAAATGCTTTTTCTTTTTTCATTTCTCTCTTCTGTCTCAGCTGAAATTCGAAAGTTTGTTGTTAAAATGATAGTACAAAACACATTTAAAATTTAATCCCAAATAAAAATATGTAAAACTCACTTTAGCCCATTCAAATTTCATCTTTTTCCGCAATTTCTTAAGTTTATGTTTCTTCATTTTCTTCCTTCTTATAACTATCATTCGGATGGCCTCCTTTGGAGTATCTGAAGTATCAGTTGAAGGGGCTATAATTTCGTGATTTATTTTTACTGGTTCAATAAGAGAGGGAACCCATAGTAATCCATTTGGAAAATCAATTCGGTTGCTGATTGTCGGTGGAGCTTTTATTTTCTCATTCTGTTGGTAAATCCATGAATTCAATATTGGGCTAAAGTTGGTTCTTGGGATTTCTTGTCGAGTGGTCAGGTATCTTTTAATAAACGGTGATGCCGCTAAAAATTACATTTTTATGCAATGGATATACCTAATGACGGTTAAAATAGCTCTAAATAAAAAGAACTGGCAAATTATGGCAGTCAACCAGCCCCATTTTAAGCCATAGTTTAGGTTGGCAAGTCAAATAGTTATTCTAGTTTCAAGCTGGCTCTAGATTCACTGACCTGCTCTTATATACCTAAAGAAAGTGAAAGTAATACCTACATTTAAAAATATTTAGTTTAAATATTCGTGAGCACAACATTTCAATTTAATAAGAAAACGCTTATGAAATTTAGGGTTATTTCCAGATTTGACATTTTCTCTTCTTCTTCTCTTTCGACTTGCAGAAGTGCCAGAGTTCGCATGGAAGACTCTATGGCCAAAGCATATAAGGAGCTCTAAATGTAGTACAAATATTAAACTGTTTGCGTTGGTGGTTGCACAATAATAAAAAATGGTTGTAAGCATAGCTCTCCGCTCGTTTCAAGGGTGCAACCAAACAGAACTAACGAAAGGCATACCCAAAATCCAGAAAAAAAACATTTGCATTTTAAACGTTTCGGCTACAGTTAGCCGTAAATAAGCATACCTAGGCCGATAGACTGTTGTCAAGACCATTCTTTTTAGAAGAATGCGCATGGGTTATGATGTCACATTGGTTTAAACATTTCCGCCCCGTTTGCCGAGATTTACCCTCATACAGCCGCGTAAGATATTTACACATCAAAAACATCGACGGGAATCGAACTTTGGCCGCCGTATCACAAACACAGTATCCAGCTACTGAGCTACGAGACCGCTTGTAAGCAATTCGCTGGTCCATAAAGACATGGTGTGTCAACATTAGCTGCATTCGATTGAGACTGGAGATCAGTTCAAAATATACTGAAACTGAACTGATATTTCAGTTCAGTGAGCCAAAGTCAAATGAAATTATGAAAACAATAAAAAAAAGCCGATTGACAATTGACATTTAAATGCCATCTTTTGCCTGAACTACTGAATCGATTTAAGTGATCCCGGTCCATTTTCGGTTCAATTACAGGTGAGCTGGATCACTTCTCAGGTGGTGGAGGCAGAGTGATATTTTTACAATCGAACATGAATCAGTTCAATAATATTTAGTTAGATCGATCTGAATCGATCCAAAGTAGTGAATCGAATACGGCCTTAGTCAAAAGAAAAACGTGTCCTTAGGATCCGTACGATAAGACCGCTTTTGACTATACTGAATGCACGCGCAACTCTGAAGCCCTGTGACCTGGGTCTCGGAAACGGCTACTGGTTACCGCACCGCAAGAAACCTTCTATCTAACAGAAAACGGTTATACTTTCGCAGAATTCACTAGTTCTGCCTTGAAAAAGGCGTCAGTTTTTTGTAAATGTCGGTGGCCGCGATCTAATTTATGACCAGACCAGGTCACGGTCAACACCGAATATGTACACATTCCAACAAGGATGTAACCAAATCCGGGACTATCACCTCAGCTCTGACTGAACCTAAAGGAGGCTACACACACAATTGCAAGCTGGACAAGCATACATGTACAATAATGTTGTATATGCATGCATAATTTCCATTTGTCCCCAGACGGTACATGCATGCTTAAACAAGCATCATTTTGTGCCGGAAAAATGGCTAGCTCGGACGATGACGCACTTGCCTTTACGAGAAAAACGCGAAAGGAGAAATGTTATGTGTGGTGCAATTAAGGAAAGGAAAAACGTACTCCCATATTAACTTCCTGAGTGAATTAAACATACGTCTGCGTGATTGTAACCCAAACTAACCCAAACTTTTATCACTTGTAACACCTTTAATTAAAAACAAGATACGCCTTCTTCGCCCTATCATGATATTCTGATGATCTGATTCGCCACAGACAAGGCTGATTTTGGTATGCATGAATAAAGTTTTCCAGTAATTCTAGGTTCGCCTTCTTCAGATCCCTAGATATGATGAGTGGAAAGAGCTCATTCACGACTGTTGCTTGTGTGTACAAGTCGACACATACGTACACAGGCTCCGTTTCACTTGCACAAGCACGGCTTGTCCAAGCTTGCATGATCCAAACCAAATCAATCATCATGCGGCTTGCACAATTCAAATGCTTGCGCAAAATTTTCTTCCAGGCGCTCCAGCATACTTGTACAAAAAGATTGATCATTCATGCTTGTCAAGTTTGCAGTTGTGTGTGTAGCCACCTTAAACGATGGTTCTGCTGACATATTGACTTGTAGCAGAGCCATATTACACTTAATAATAAGAGGAGGAAGGAGGAGAATTATTGAAATAAGAACAGTGAAAGTTAGGAATCTCCCAAGAATCGTAAACAGAGTTTACTTACGCGCATATTGGTGATTCCTCAGATGTGCTGACAAATTTCTCCTGGAGACAGATGCAAACAAGCAAGAACTAAATTACTAAACTTGTCCTTTAGCAAAGCACGAGTGGTAGCGACCAGCGTAGGCGTAGGCCGTAGATGTAAATTTAAGTTTTCATGGAAGTTCATGTTTCATGTTCCGTTTTGCCTTTGAGTATGACATTATGTCTGATAATTTGCTTTTAACCAGTTCCATAACCTTTCTCTATGCTTAGTCCTACCACAGCCGACCTCAAGTCGAGTACTGTGATCCTACTTGGATCAACTAGCATTAACTAACGTCTTCAAATAGCGGCCTGTTTTGGATTAGTTATTGTTATTTCGCAACATAGCCCTCCATGCACTTACTTCGCTCGCTCCGGAGCGCAATCAAACAAAAATTTTCCCAAATTAACCCAAGGCATACTCAAAATCAAGAAAAAACAAACGTTTTACAAACAAAACCTTGAAAAGAGTTAAAAACATAGCTTGGCACTGACGAGGATCGAACCAGCAATCTTCGCCTCACAAGCACACTATCTACACTGTGTACCGTAAAAACGTGGCCAACGTCTGGTCGCGTCGTGAAACCGAACAGAAAAGTTTAAAATAGATCGCTGTCGGAGAACGCTACTCGAACATTAACAATAGACTAGAAGGATCACTCTAAGCCTCGCCCCCAACATTTCCCTCCTTGCTCCGTCACGGAACGTGGTGATATGCTGGTTAACCGCTCAGACCTCGTGCCATCTTTCACCACGTCCAGTTTAAAGTCTGGCGTCTCATTATTGTAAGCGCTACATCAAAAGTACCGACTGAGAGTGGACCTTTCAGTTTCTTGTTAATGTTTCGTGCTTACAGCAACTAATGAGCCTGGTCAATAATGCAATGACTTAGTTTGTTTACCTCGCTCCGCACGCTACGGGGGCGAAGCCAACGAAAACTAACCCACGACATGCCCAAAATGAGGAAAAACTTAACCTTAAAAAAAATAAAAGAAAATATCGACGGGAATCGAACTCGTGTCGATGTATCACAGATTTAGCACCTAACCACTGAACCACCAATGCACTTGAAAGCAATTCATTGCACCGCAAAGACATCGGTAAACTGAGGGCCATGCGTTATCTGTCAGGCTGATTAATTGCCGTAGTTGCGACTATCCGTTAAAGATAATAGGTACACTGATGGCAAAAATTCGCACATGCTCAGGTTTTGACACACAATTGACGAAAGGTGTTTAATTGTTGGCGAATTGCTTGCACAAAGATGTGCGTACTGCGTACATCTCTTCAATATCGTCCCGGAAGCTTCGCGCCTGGTATGTTGTTCAAAATTAAAATGTTAGTTTAGGAGGCAATGAATTGCCGTCGCTTGCTCTGGTAGTCCAGTTGTGTAGATGGTTACCCTCTGATACGGCGTACTGGGTTCTATTCCCATGGAGGCTTTCCTTTTATTTTTTTTAAGGTTATAGTAATAATACGACTCTCTGTTGGCCTTTGCGTGAGCAATTCAGCCAGTAAAGACCCCTATCCAGGCTTAGTAAGAGGTGGAGCGACCCTTCCACATTGGTTATACCTTGGTGGACAGGGCTACTATTTTTAGACCCTCCAGTAAGTCGAGTATATACGCCTGGATGCTCCAACTTGGACATGCACGACTTGTTTTAAGGTTCGAATATCACTGGCTAGACATTCTCACACATATAAATCTTGTAATGCACGTTTTTTTTTAAGACTTAAGCCCCCGGCTGGACGTCCGAATCTTCTTTGGGAGTCAAGACGGTTCCCGAACGTTCACCACGCGCCACCCAAATTGAGGAAGAAAGAGCGGATACCCTACACGTGTATTTATGTCTAGCGATTATTCCATAACTCGCAGCAGTCAACTGTTTTCATGTACTTCGTGATGTAACAAATCGTTTGTATGCATCTGATGGTCTAGAGGTTTGCATGGCTAGCTTTCACTTCGGCAACGCGAGTATCGGTTTCTTTTTATTTTTTTTAAGGTTATATTTCTGAACCTTTTTTTTTCTTGATTTTGAGTATGTCTTGGGTTAGCACCTGGTTAGTTTCCTTTTCTTGAGCCCCCGTAGCGAGCGGAGGGCTTGTGAAAAATGAATTTAGGCATGGTGCTGAGAGTTATGGGATAGTATCTAGACGTAAGTCGTGTTCACTCTACCTAGGAAAAAGCGGCTCATTTTTTAAGGTTATGTTTGTATAAAGTCTTTTTTCTTCATATTGGGTATGGTATACCATGTGCGTTTTTTAGTTTGTATACGAGTTTTGGTTAGTTCTTGTTCGTTGAGCTCCCATAGTGAGCGGAGGGCCATGCGTGAAGTGAAATTTATAGAATACTCCAAGGTTAGAATAGTCAACATATCATAGGAATCGTTAGATCATCGAAATGTTCTTATTCATTTCAATGCGTTAGATACATCATATATATTTACATATATGAGATACAATACATACAGATACACATGCGCGAATATTAGAGCAATCGGTGCACCTAGATTCTTGTATCGGTATCTGTAAAATGCTTAAACATATAGTTTTAGTTTAGTTTTTGTGGTTTACTTAAATTAAGATTCACTGTTTGTTAAAGTTAAAATAACCTCGTTTAATGAATTTTCGCCAATACGCCATGCCAATATTGCCAATGCTTCTTGTATGAGGATGAGGGTCCGAAAAGGAATGACAATGGCAAATATTACATATTATATAAAAAGGAAAATGAATCCTATCTTTCAATAAAATCATTTCAAATTAAAATGAGTACAGATGAACGTAATTTCAGATCGATTTATTACGAAAAAGTTGGATTTAAAAGCGTTGAAGAGAAAAAATCTCTTGAAATGTTGCTAAAGGAAAAATCCGTGGATCAAGGTAAACTTAGACAGTTTTCTCTACGTTTTACAGTACCTCACTCTCACCGTAGCTTATTATGGAAATTGCTATTGGGTAAGTGTAATTCGATTTCAGAATTTTAAATGTAAATCTGTAGAAATGTTTAGTGCTCTTATCAATAATTTGGAACTTTTTTCTGGATATGTACATAGTTTGTATTTTGTAGTTGTCTTTTATGTATATTAAGTAAATAAATGAATGCTTTAAGGTGTAACACCCCTGCACGAAAACTGCCATGCTTTTGTTATGAATCAAAGGAAACAAGAATTTAATGATCTTCAGCACACTTTATTTGTCACTAAAATAGTTGATGAGAAAACAGCAAAATCCCAAGTTTTCCTTGGCATGTGGCTCATTCAAACTGGCAATTTAACTTTTGATCTAAATTTGACCGATGAGAGAAGTTTTTCTGCTTCCAGTTTTGTTGCCATTGTAAAATGCCTGATGCATTTCTTTGATGATGACACTGACATTTATTGGATAGCGAGAAAATTTTATGATAATGTTCTAAAAATGAAAAAGGATATTCCCAGACTGGTGGATGTTACACATACTTTGCTTGAGAAGGAAGATCCTGAATTTTATAGAATCCTAATACAAAACTCTATTGTTGAAAATCTTCCCCTATCCGAGTGGTTTGAATGCTGTTTTGCAGGAGTACTAAATGAAAATTGTATGATAAAGTAAGTATTACCTTATACGGGATACCGATTAAATACATTTGGTTGCCTAAAAATTTAAGTTGAATAATGTAATAGGTGGGCATTGTTGTATTAATATATTATGCAATGAGCATTTAATGATAGCTATTAAGACACGAGGAAGCATAAGAATTATTATACAGACCGAGCCATAGGTAAGTGTTGTAACAAATGTGAGGGTTTTAATAGCCCATTAAATGTAATCTAAACTGATACATTTTAAATCTGTCATGATCATGGCTTTCTTTGATATTGACCAAATATCACATGTTGAATTTTGTTTGGATATAGCCCACGATACACATATAATGGTATGCTGATTTCTAGACTAGTTTTTGACTCACCTGCGCATCTACGTCATCCGGGAAAATTTGACGCTGCTATAGTGAATTTTTAAATTTGTTTTGTATTTATATATGTTATAGGATTCTTTAAATTAAAAACTTATAGTATAATTATGCCGAACTGTGCTCTGGCTACCTGTAAGAACAATAATAGGACCACCAACGGGAGTAATATTAAATATTTTCGTTTTCCTAAGCATGAGTTAGCAAATCAGTGGATTCGTGCTTGTCGAAGAGAAGATGGAATTAACATAGTCAAAGTCAAAATATGCTTTATTGTTAGAACACAAAATTGTTGTTAACAAAGCAAAATAAGTAAAAAATATCTTAAATCCTAATACAATATTCAATACTAAAGCGTGATAAGAAGGTCAAATTTAAATTTCCAAATTTAAAAAATGCTCTATAGTCCAAAAAACTAATCGCATTGACAAAGCTATAAGAAATAATAAAAAAACAAACAAAAAAAGAAAACAAACAAGAAACAAAAATACATTAAAATAGTTTTAAAAATATCCTAAAATAATATTTATGCATAAAACTTGGAAACCATCAATCATATCAAAAATTTGTACAAAATCAATAAAATGTCATACAAATATCATAGTCAAAAAATTAACTAGAGAAGAAAATCATTACATCAGTTAACCATAGAAACAACATGATTCAACACAGATCAACTTCGCAATTATAAAACATCGTTGTAATACTCGTCCAAGCAATAATAAGCCTTATTTATTAAAATGTTCCTCACAAACCGGTTAAACCGCCTGTCACTCTCTATATTTTTGTATTCCAGAGGCAAGCGATTGTACATCTTTACACCCTCATATATAATTGAATGTTTTGTAAGGGTACTCTTAGGAATGCACAGACCTATATTCTCACTGTTATACCTTGTCACGTATGCATTTGTATTCGAGTCATTATAACTCTTGTACTTTTCAAATTCAAATTCAAATTCAAAATATTTATTCGAGTACTCAAATACAAAGTATTCTTACTTATGTCATAAAAATATAAAATGCTCAAGAGCTACCTTCTAGAAAGGCTGTACTCAAGAGTTACTAAAAAATCAAAACATGCACATATTTTCACAGCACATTTTCTGACTGTAGGAATTCCTCATTACTGTAGTAAGCGCTAGTCAGCAAATGCTCCTTGATAGTTTTGCAAAATTTCATATCAGAGAGAAGTCTCACATGCCTGGGCAATTTGTTGTATAGCACCGGGCCATAGTAATTTACGGATATCCGTGATCTACCCAACCTGTGAAAATCCACCCTGACATCATCAGCTTGCCTTGTCTGATAATTGTGGAAAAGACCATTAGCCTGGTATGACTCACGATTTTTGTGACAGTACATTAGATTTTCAAATATATATTTACATGGTACTGTCATGATTCTCAGATCAACAAAACTCTGCCTAACATCATCTCTATATTCCAATCCAGCAACAATGCGTACGGCCCTCCTCTGCAATGCGAAAACACGTTTCAGGTGGGCGGAGTGTCCCCAAGTTAAGATGGCGTACACCGCCGTGGACTGAAAAACTCCATGATATGCCTGAAGCAGTGAGTTTCCCGGAAGTACCCGAGCCAAATTTCTTAAAAGAAATATACCTTTAGTAAGGCGCTGAGCCATTTGATCCACATGGAACTCAAAAGTTAACTTAGGATCCAAGTAAACTCCCAGGAACCTCACCCCCTCAGGATTCTCCCCCCCAATATTACGCAGCCCCAAGGTCACACTCATGGTCTTCGAATCATTCATGAATAGTTTGTTCGCATGAAACCAACACTTTAGATCATCCAATTTCGAGGCCATCCGTTCTCTCAGTCTCTCCTGATTTTCATCTCTCCCAATCAGTGATGTGTCATCAGCAAACAACAGAATTTTTGAACCCGGAGATGCATTATTTATATCATTGATATATATAAGGAAGAGCAATGGACCCAGTACAGAGCCCTGCGGCACACCATGCTCAAGCTCTGCCCAGTTCTCAGAAATCCTGCCATTATAAAAAGTTTTCTGTTGCCTACCCCCAAGATAAGCATGCATCAAGTGCACACTCCCAGCATCAAGACCATAGTGGGATAACTTTTGCAGCAAAATCCCATGGGACACGCAGTCGAAGGCCTTCGAGAGGTCACAGAATGTAGCACTGACATATTGTCCCCCCTCGAACGCCCCCGCCACATATTCAAGAAGGTTCAGCACAGCAAGTGTGGTTGATTTGTTTGGTAAAAATCCAAACTGACTGTCAGTGAAAAGATTGTTATCATTAAAGTAGTTATACAGTTGGTTTTTTAGAAGAATTTCAAAGACCTTAGACAAGACAGGTACTAAGGATATGGGACGGTAATTGTTAGGGTTAGACCTGTCACCCTTTTTATAGATCAGTACCACTTTAGCATTCTTAAGGCACGAAGGAAACGTACTGCTTTTAATACTCAGGTTGAGCAGCTTTGTCAAAGGAACCAACAAGACATTCCTAAGTGACTTCATGAGGGGAACATTCATATCATACATATCCCTACTATGTTTATTTTTTAAGGATTCTATAGCATCTCTTACATCTATGAAAGTAACTTCTCTAAAAGCAAAAGTGGGTCTGTTGATATCTGGTGTTTGTAGATAGTCCCCTGGCTCCCGATAACTCTCTGGAATCTGAGTCAGAAACTCGTCCACGATGCCAGCAAAAAATGCATTAAAGTCATCAGCCTTAAGACTCTGCTCACCCTCTGCACCTCTGGCAACACCCCTGAACAGGTTCACAACCTCCCATGAAGTCCTGACCACACTTGAAGATGACATGATGTAGTTTGTGTAGGCAGATTTTTTTGCCTGTCTTATTTTCTTTCTATATTCCTTTTTACAGTCTATTGTTATTTGTTTGAGTTCTGCTGAGGGTCTATTTTTATGTAGAAATTTAAATTCTCTCTCATATTTTTGATATCCTCGTTAAACCACTGTATTTTTGTTTTATGTCGTTGACACCTTCTTTGCTTAACAGGAAAACAATCCTTCATGGCCTTCAGAATTACGGATAAGAAACTATTGAAAGCAATATCTACATCGTCATCCCCGAATGCAGCCATAAAACCCCAATCCTGCCGCTCCATGCGCTCAAGCATTCTATTCACACCCCTTTTTGTAATCGGACGGTGTTCATTGCATACCCAACCTGAACCACCATCACTCACGCCAACCAAAATATCCACAGCAAGATGGTCTGACAGGAAAGGGTCATACACACTGGTGCTGTAGTTCAGAATGCTTCCAAAATTAATAAAAATGTTATCAATACAATTAACACTATTTGTTTTTTCAAATATAAGTTGATGCATATCGAATTCACTAAGCAGATCAATAAAATCTTTTTTTCTTTGGTTATTTGTGTTAAAATAGTACTCATAAACAGATTAAAATCTCCATCAGGAGCCCTATATACACTTAAGATTATTGTTTTAAAAAGTTTTAGTTCTACAGCTGCTAGTTCGCAATGGTATTCCAGTGACATATCTACTATGGCTTTTATGCTTTCACCATTTATCCCTGACCTGATCAGTATCATGGCACCTCCATGCCCCATTTGGCTTCTTGCAAAATATGATGAGACCTCAAAGTTCTCAATCTTCATTACGTCTGCCTCTTCCCTTCTTAAATGGTGTTCGGTCAAGCAGACCACACTATAGTTCTTACTATTTTCTTTCTCAGCGAGAAATACTTCTAACTCTTCTATCTTGTTCCTTATTGATCTGATATTTAGATAAAAGACATTCAGATCATGAACAGGGCGAGGTCCACTCACTGCATTGTTTTGGCCATCCTCCGTTCTTCGGCTTCCATTGGAAAGCGTCGTCGCAGGTTTCGAAAATGGTTTACCATAATACCAAACGGCCAGGCATTGGGGTTTAGAAAAGTATCTATATATTCGGCGTTTACTCCGACCTTAAAAGAACTCTTTATGTGGTCTTTTTTTGTTTTTAGTTTTTCACAGTCTGTATCCATTTGGAACGTATTTTTTAGGTGGTGCTTCATATCGGCGGCGGTGACGTTAGAGTGGTATCCAGATATGAATAACCAAGCCCTGGAGGAAGCGACCAGCATAGTGTCAGTCGCTTCTTGCCGTTTTGTGCCTCTAATTGGTTCTGGCCTGAAGATTTTCTGTGATTGGGTTATGCTGTTTCGAGCCTTTGACTTCTTGCCCTTTTTTTCGACAAGCGTCCAATTATGGTCGTTGCTTTCATTTTCATCCAATTTTTCTTGATTATGCATGGTAATGTTGTTTTCGTTTTTGTGCTTACCTTGAGACAATTTCCTTTCTTGGAAAGAAACCAACAAAATCTTGAAATTTCTTGAAAATGTAAAATAAAAAACAAAGCACTAACATTTTTAATGGAATGATAAAAAACATTATTATGTAAAAAATAACTTTTTTTCTTTCAAAAATTTTTGGATATGTTATGACTTAACGTATTGGGATCAAAAAGTACTTTGCAAACCGAGTCTAGGAGTCTACTTCAGTGGAAATGAAATAAATATGTAAAAATGGGCAAAAAATATTTGAAAGGGTTCAGAATATTGACTATTAAATAATGAGAGGTCAATGCAAAGAAAATTAAAATTGTACTTTAAGTTTGGTAAAACTGTATCTTGTGGGCTAAATTAAATTGGATAATTTTTTAATGCTTAATGATTTTTTATTTGCATGGGATTTTTTTTTTATTATTTTTGGGTATGTTATGGACTAAGATATTAGAAACAAAAAGAACTTCTTTTAGCTGATCTACTTCAGTGGCGTACAGAATATTTGAATTTACGTAATTTTTTTTAAATTAAGAAAAAAATAATTTATGAAGGAATGAATTATAAAACAATACTATCATGACCGCGTGCCTATCGATTCAGCGCATCAAGTATAAACATCACATCAACCAATCGCATCCCGACTTTTTTACTTAGTACTCAAATGTTGAAACAATACTTAAATACCCATTTATAATTTAAATTATTTTCTAGAGTAAAACTATGTATAATATATCAATTATAATTACTAATATGAATATAAAATGAAAATGCTTTTATTCTTTAGTTAACACATGTACAAGTATAATTAGGAACGTACCTATTATCGAAAATGTCCTTTAAAATCCCCCAAAACTGCGAATATTGCATTTCAAAACATATGTTCTATACACGTTTACATAGCAGAATCGAGAGCGTCGTTCCCGGGTGACGTCACACGTTTCTGTGTGGGAGGTTCTGCCTGCACAAGAGCATACCGTTATATGTGTATCGTGATATAGCCCAATTTAATTATAAAACATGAGTATCACGAGCTTCATTACGATACTAGTAGTCAATGTCTAATAGGAGTAGAAAATATAATTCATTTTATTGCAAATATTTCAACATGTTTAAAATATGGACCAAAACAGATATTGTTAAATGTCTGATGGTACGATTTGTAACTTTTTAGATGCCAGTGATAAGATATTAGAAGTTTAAATCATATATCTCAAGTTCCATGAAAAATGTTAGGTGTTTGCACAAACACTAACCTATATCGCAATTAATATCAATTGAATGTAGAATGTAGTAAATCAGCGACTGATAATCATTTTTTCTACTTGCGTGCGGAAAAGTTCACTTTTCCGCACTCAATTTAGTTTAGAAAGTGCCACTTTTCCGCACTAGTGCGGAAAAATACTTTTCCGCATTACTTTTCCGCACTAGTGCGGAAAAGTAAAAATATCAAAAGAAGTATATAAATTTGTCACACAGTAACTTCTATATTGATAATACCAAATTTAGGAGACACGTCATGTTCGTTATAACAAAGCGGAAAACTAATTATAATTATTAAAGAATTATTATACAAAAGAAATATACCTACAAATTTGGGACACCCAGTATCATATATATCAATAACTGCTATTAAATTGTTATTGTTTTATGCTGTTTAAATAAAATCTTGTCTAAAAAATCTATGTTTCTCAAGCGATTAAAAATAACTATTCTATTTGCCCAAATAAAACAAAATAGACGGTTTAATTTTTGATTTAGGTACTTGTAGAAAAAATTTTGTTCCTAACTCATGCGGAAAGTCTCTTTTCCTCACTCGACTGCTTGCCGAACTCCGCTGGACGTTCGGCAAACTGCAATCGCGTGCGGAAAAGTATGACTTTCCGCACTAGTTAGGAAAATAACTATTTCAACCAAACTGATTGTTATAGTATATTTTGAATGAACTTGAGTCAAATGTTAAAGATGATCTGGTCGTGGTAAAAAAATGGACAGATGCCAACTTTTTATCTGTCAACATCAAAAAACAAACATTCTTACTTTTAAATGCAATTTTAATGAAGTAACAGTTGGAGACCAAGTGATAAATAATGAAAAAGTAAGCAGATTCCTGGGTTTATACATGGATGATAGATTAAAATTTGAATCACACATTATTAACCTAAGCAAAAAATTGGGCTCCAGCTGCTATGCGATTAGGGTAATTTCGAACAACTTGAATTTCACTGCTACAAAGACTGCATATTTCTCCCTAATTGAGTCACACTTAAGATACGGCATAAGCTTTTGGGGTTGCTGCTCCCAGCATTTATTTAGCATAATATTTGTTCTGCAAAAAAGGGCCATTAAATATATGTGCAGGGCGGCAGGGCCAGAATTAGGGATTCTAGTAGACCGCTATTTCTATCCCATAAGATCTTGACCTTGTCCTGTTTGTTTTTGCTGGAGACATCTTGCTTAATCTACAAGAAGTTTAAGAATGAAATTGATTCAACCCCAGTGCGTTCCACTCGCCAAGCATTTAAAATGAATTTACCTATACCTCATTCCAGTCAAACAAAAAATTCAATATTCTACAACGGTAAAAAAATATTTAATCATCTTCCGCTAAAAATTAGAAAAATTCAAAATCTGAAAATATTTCGAAAAGAGGTAAAGGTTCTCCTAGTTTCTAAGGCTTATTATACCGTAGAAGAATTTTTCCGCGATACTTTTTAGTGTACCTGCATTGATATATGTTCCTTATTTCAGCGTTCCTCGTTTTAATGCAATTTTAATACCTGACGAACATGTTGAATTTTTAGAAAACTATAGGCTAATTAAGTTTGCTTTGTTTATATTATTTAGGATTGCAATATTATGGAGTATACCAATTTACCTAACGATACCATAATGGTTGAGAAGCTGGTCAACGGCTGATATTTGGATTGTCTAATATGATAACCATTTAACTTAAAATGTAGTGTAGATATTCATTGGTTGTCGCACTCATGTTATTCTTATTCCTTTTTTTTTTGGTTTTGGTTTGGGGCACACCAAACACATTTTAAAAAATCTCTGTTTTTGCTTTGTGGCTTTGTAAATAGGAATGTGATGATTCTTTATACAATAAAGCTTTTTTGACTTTGACTATTTTATAAATTGCAGGATATGGGATAAAATTTGCGGTGGCTCCTACAAAATCCTGGCATACTTGGTAACTGTTACGCTAATGACTTTAAAGCATAGGATTATAAAAATGAATGAAGCAACAAGTATAACACAATGCATAAAAAATGTAAGTTAATTCGTTACCCAGGCCCCTAGTGAATTAGAATTAGTTAACTGAGTGATAGTAGTTTGGCACGTCAATTACAGGCACCAGTAGGCAAATTACAATAAAATTCATTGCAAGTTTTCAACATAAATTACACTTGTGGATTGAAGATGACGATTTAACATCTGTTAAACTTTAATTGAAATGAATCGTTAGGTTATGTTAGGGTTTTTAGCTTCATTAGGGTAACTTAATTGTTTCTAGTGCAATTGACAACCTGAGATCAGGGCTGAAATGAGGTTTCTACTTTAATTTAATATAAAAATAGTAATGAAGTGGAGTAAAATGAAAGAATTTGGCACACAAAGACGGATCCTCCGAAGCGATATAAAACATATCTACAATAATTATGTTGCTTCAAAAAAATAGTGTTTTTATTTTACTAGTGCCAGAATTAATAGGCAGTGCCGGATATGTGAATTATCAGTAGATGGGCAAAGTACATAAGCCATTAACTAAACCTATTTTACTTTTTACTATCATCAATTTCAAGATCACTTGACTCGTCTAACCATGTTTAAACTAACCCAAGAAACGCACACTTTCAGCTTGATTTTAATCAACAACCTCTGAAACTCTAGTATATTATTTTTTTTTTTTAATTATTGTCAGTGAAATTGTTCATCAATTACTAGTATTAAGCGATATTTTATTGAAGACTAATTCTCTTAATTTTATTATTGTAGATTCCAGAAGAAAATGCAGACATTATTGTGAATAAGACTATAGACATGTGGCAACACTATGGTAGCCCATTGACTGTTCATGATAAACCTAAAACTACATGAAGTCTAAAAATATATCTACAAGATCAAAAATTTTGGCAAAATAATCAATAAATATTAAGACTATCCCAAGCATTAACTTATTTCACATATTTTTATAATTACTGGTACTGATTTGATTTTACCGGAAGAATTTTCCAAAACACTGATGACTAAATTTAGTTCTTGTACCTTAAATTACTAAACTAGTACAAAAGCCCCTATAGTGTTAACAGTGAATCAATTACCCGATTACAAAATATGGCAGATGTATAATTACCAAAACTTCCACAGAATAATGGGTCGGTAATTTGGGTGCAGTTTATGCTAAACATCATGTGGTCATTTTTCATAGGACCTCTATTACATACTGTCAGTTATATACCTAATCTATTAATGAAGCATACCTATGTATTTTTTGGTCAATAAATATGCTCAAATGCAATGTTTTAGCTCCGTAAAATTATTTAACAGCGTTCAAAGTTCTGCAACAACAGTGGGAATTCTAAATTAACATTTTTCAATAAAGGTACTTCAAATATTTATCTAGCATAATGAAAATGTTTACTATGAAATTAATAACAAATAAGGATTTAAAATAAAATACATAACATACATAGTATATATCAAAAAAATTCCAATAGTAATATCTCTCGACTGTTAGTAAACATGAACCATTCCATATATAAAGGTCCAACACAGAATATATGTGAACAACTGTCCAAAGAAACCACTGGTCAACAATGATTTACGAGAGATAAAATATTTATTCCATGTAGAGAAACCAGCTTTGTATAAAATCATGAGCCAAAGACTGGTCACTGCACAAATGTAGAAAAGTGCTCCATATAAACTTGTTAACCCCAACAATCCTGAAAAAAATTGTTCAATATAAGAATAAGAAATACTCAAACTATTTCTTTATAGGCGATACTAATTAGAAACAATGTAATGTTATTGTAATTATCCCTAATATAATGAAATAGTTAGCAGTTAGTTTCCTGTGCGAATTAATTACCTGCAGTACAACCCGATAGGGCTGCCATTGAAGTTCTACAATATTCCACGATAGAAAGATTATTTCGAATGGCAGATTCACTATAGGCCACGGAAGGTTCCTGTTTCAATTTTGCAGACATTTTCACAGTTTTTTTTAAAGGGTAGTGGTAGAATACATATACAAATAACCTAAAATTCAGTGAAAACTAAAAAATTGTTGTGTACAGTGTTGCCAACAGTAAAACAGAAAAACACAAAATAAGTTGTGGCCGTAACATAACAAGCCCTCAAAATTTCCGTGTTTTTCTACCCTACGGCCGTGTCGCTGAAATGTTGCTTGAAAAAGGTTACTATAAACGTAAATTCAATTATTGTAGTTCGAAGACTCGATTAACCTGTTGGAAGAAAGATAGTTCTGAGAAGAAAAATTACTAGATGTGTTCAGGACGTGCAACTCTGAAGCCCTGTGACCATAAAATATATATAATTACATATATGCCTGTGACGCAGATGACCGGGTCACAGGGCTTCAGCGTTGCACGCGCATTGTTGATAAACACAATGAGCATTTTTTCGCGAGCTAACTACAATTAACCACGGCATACTACAGGACATGATACAATGAAATTCTTCGTATCATGCTACAGGATACTATTTTATTTTCACGATGATTAATTTAATTGTGGTAAGTGAGGGGGTTTCGTGAAATCACTATTACATCATCATGTTTCAACTGCGGCTTACTACAACTTACATACCTGACGATGTGTGTTACTCGAGGTTTGATGGAGTCATAGCGGATTAACTTTGAAACGCCAAACATGTGAAATGTTTGCTTTTTCCATTCTGAACAAGTTTGTAAATGATACTGTCACGACTTGTATTTTTTATCGGTGACGACACGCCTTTCTTAGCGTGTAGGAGAGTAACTCAGATTTAGGAACGCACTACGTCAAGTTGAGAAGAGATAATAAAGGAGACACATCGATAAAAACAATAACAAGTTTATTTACAAACAAACTTAACAACGGTTAGATTGTATACTAATAAAGGCGTGTTTAAGATTATAGATGAATTAACAGTTTACACTATACCCAATTAATATGAAATGAATGTCTTCTCGAGGGAGGCTTAGTTCAAAGTTTGTCTAGCAAGCGACGTCACTATTTTATTAATAAAGTTTATGTGAGCGGGTTGTCTTTTATTTAGGTATTTGTTCTGATATTTATAAGGTAAGACTTTTAAGTTTATCACAAATTGCTAAGGCACTTTAACTACTTTTTGAAACTCCCCAAAAACTATCCCTTCACTAGAAGTTCTGATGCTTCATAAATTCGACTCTCTCTATACTTTTTAGTAGCCCCCGAATGCCGTATACCTATGCATACGTTCACCCAGGTTAGGTAAGGACCTGACAACCTTATACCTGTGTATAAGTGTTCTCAGTTATGGGGGTTGTGGGATAGAACAGCTAGAAGTGTACGCACCTGTATGCTGTACGGCAACTAGACTGAGCGGTTTGAGAGACCCGAAAGTCTGATTTACTCGGCGTTTGCCGGCGTATTTATATATTACAAAATGCTGATGATTGCATCATTAAGGATTAAAGTCGCTCCCGTCGACCGATCAAATTGTTTATAATTAACAGTGAATGTTTATATAACATTTTTCAAGTTCAAGTTCAAACTTGCGACAGGGTGATATTTAATTAATGATTTTAACTAGTTCACAATACGTTTATGAAATTCTTCTATAGAAGCCTCATACGCATCGGAATTCTTACACAAATGTCCCAAATGGGAGTTGGGTAGCATAAATTATCCTGAATATATTCATCCAAAAAATACCATTAACTTGCTTATCTTCAGAGGCCACAATTCTGTCATTAAAAATATGAGTAAACGTTCTGTACTGATCAAACTAATAATTTTCAAATAAATATGGAAAATAACTATCTTCTTTTCTAGCAATGTAAGAAAGTTTATATCGTTCGACAGGTCAATCTAAGGTATTTTGGC
This sequence comes from Pissodes strobi, assembly GCA_016904865.1. Lineage (NCBI taxonomy): Eukaryota > Metazoa > Arthropoda > Insecta > Coleoptera > Curculionidae > Pissodes > Pissodes strobi. The sequence goes on along the minus strand of JAEQML010060274.1, from coordinate 5,080 downwards.
GCAGACAGAAGCAGGCAGTAGAATGTGTGGTTGGGTGCCCGTCTGGCACTTACTTCAGTATTAAGCTGTATTCACATTCAATTTTAAGTAGTGCAATTCGCAAATATGTCATTCACATTGAACGAATTTTAGGTTACGTAATTATACGTATGGCATGTTTTATTTTGTGTGTTGTGAATTGCAAGATAATGTTTAAGAACAATTTCTCGTTGAAATCATTTTCTTTAATTACAGTGCCTTCAAAAAATCATTTTCATCAAAGTGGGGTCCTTCAAAGTCCATTTTACATGTGTGCAAATTGTTTGATACAAATGTTAATTTATTCTAATACAAATTTGAAATTTACCTGACCCATAGATAAATTAGACCTAACCTGAACAAAGCAACATTAAGATTATTAAGATAAACAAAAATAATCTAACCTACAAATGGACTTCCGATTCGTCTTCGGTCGAGTGTGCACGTGTCGGGTATCGGCCATTTTGTTCCAGCTTCATATACATATATGTTAGTTTGGGGGCACATGGGGCTTTCAGGGGCTGTGTAGATTCCCCGAATAAGATTCGGACGTCCAGCCGGGGGTTAGGCCCCGTGCATGTACAAGATTTAAATGTGTGTGAATGTCCAGCCGGTGGTGTTCGAACCTTAAAACAAGCCGTGCATGTACAAGTCGGAGGCCCAGGGGTACATACTCGACATACTGGGTCCTCTAAAAATAGTATCTCTATCCATCAGGTGTAACTAATCTGGGATGGGTCGTCCCAGCTCTTACTAAGCCGGATAGAGGTCGTTTCTGGCTGAATTTTCGAAAGAAAAAGGCCAGCAGAGAGTTGTACTACTACTACTAACCTACAAATTTATTTTCTGCTTGCGTTTGACAAGCAGCTTAACAAAATTCAAAGTGCACTTCAAAGTCAACTTCGAATTTTCTCCAATGTAAATGCTACGTGCCGTCACCATATGACAAGCAGGCAAAGTTCAGCTTGAATTTGACTTCAAATTGAATGTAACTGCAGCTTTACTTGTAGTTAACCGTGGTTACTCGCCAAAAAACGCTAATTATCTTTATGGTCCAGTCAACGCCACCTACACTACAGGTGGCGTTGGTCCAGTCCAACAAATTCCTTTCAAGTGCTCTCGTGAGACGGCGACCCGGGCTTTATTCCCGTCGATGCTTTTTTAGTTTTTTCATAGCTATGTTTGTTTCCCTTGTTAAATTTGGGTTAGTTTCGTTAGTTTGCGCCCCGGAGCGAGCGAAGCGAGCGCAAGGCTATGTGTGAAGCGAAAATGACATGTAAAACAACTCTGAAACTCTGTGATTCAGTCCGGACACCGTCTACCTCTGTTGGCCAAATACCTCTTTTAGGTGTTTTTAACGCAATTTTTAAAGCCAGAAACGACGTAGCGTCTCTATTCCCTTACAGTTGAAAAAAAAGAATGAAAATGGCGCGTACAAATTAGCAGTAAAGGCAATCCATTCCAAATCCCAGCAAAGCGAATACATGAATTCAATGTGTAAAGTTTAATAGGCTATCCCTGGGTACGACAACAGGAGAGAAAATAGGATATCAAGATATTTTGTAGAGTCAAAGGAAAGTTGGAATTTTAAAGACACACTTTTTATTTTAAAATTAACAAATCAAGGCTTTTTGTAGCTACTTAGTAATAAGTAACTTGTTGTATTTCTAGATTTATGAGAGTGAATGCAAGATAGTAGTATTTAAAAATTGTACATATTTTTTATATCAATTGGAAATGCATAATTGCATTATTAAAATACGTTAACATACCTACCTGGTTTTAATTCACACAATCTATGTGTAAAACCCCCACCACCCTATTTTAATACAGTCCACTAAATTTAATGTAGTTAATTATAAAGTGGTCAGATTAAATTGAAAAAGTAATTTGTTTGTATCGACCAATAACAATTGGATAAAAATCCATGTTTTCATTGCACGGCACCCAATAAGAGCCGTGTCCGTGTCCTAGTTTCAAAAATCCGTGAAAACAGCAGTTTTTGTATCGTTGACAACATTGGTTGTGTATTCACTTTTACCGTGCTATAGTCCTGAAGTCTTGTAAAAAATGAGACAAGAGTCTAGGAAACCTATTAACTCTTCGATGCGAAATCTGCGAACATGCGTAATGGCGAAACAAGAATAGGCATTATTATGGCTTTGCATGACCCTCCGCTCGTTTCGAACGCTACGGGAGCGGAACCAACAAGAACTAACCAAAACTAACCCAAGGCTTGTCCAAAATGAAAAAAGAAATAATAAAAACAAACATAACCTTAAAACAACATCTTCGCACACACACCGCTCGTCGAGCACCATAGGATCTCCCTTTAGTGTGTGTGCCACTGCCATAAAAAAAGTAAAGAGAATTATTATATGCGTCGCGACCAACGGGAATCGAACCCGCGGCGTACAAATGACAAGCGAAACATCTAACTATTACACCACCGATGCGTTGGAAGCATTTCGCTAGACCGTAGAGATATGGATAATTCCGATACATTCTGCCATTACGCATGTCCGCAGCTTTCGCATCGAAAAGTTAGTAGGTGCCCTAGACGCTTCTAAAAAAATGGCTAGGTGCACCGAGCACCGATTTTCCACTGCAATATTGCGAGGCATCACGCATGCTCAGTTTTTGGCAAAAGGCTTTCAATTTTCGGTTGACAACGCCACCTACACTATATTATTTCAGCAAGCCTGATAGTTTATTAGTTAAATGAAATGATGTGCTGGTGATACGACGGCCGGCCGCTTCGATTCCCGTCAGTGCCGTTTGGTGTTCTATTTTTATTTTTTTATTTCTTTTTTTAAATTTGGATGTTTTGTCTGGTTGCGCTCCGAAGCGAGCGGAGGGTCATGCGTGAAGTGAAATAATAGTCAACGTTTCATAGGAATCGTATGATACATATGTGCTTTGCAATATTGCAGCCTACCATTCCGATCATATCCGGTGTACCCAGATTTTTGTTAAAAAAACAGCTAACAACGATGGAGCTTGAACATGTCTAAATAATCGTTCATGGTAAAGTTTTGAATAATTAAAGATCCGTCATTACAGTTGTGGGCGAAAACACGAAAGACGGAATTTTAATGCATTGCCGCCAAGGCTGCTCCTAGAGGATTTTTATTTTGTCACTTTATACGCAAGACGTTGCCCGTACCACATCAGATGGCTTCAGAGTTGCGTGCGCATCACATTGTTGACAAAAATTTCTAATATTACACTTCACGCATGGCCCTATAGCAGCTCGATACAGGGACGCAACCAACATAAACTAATCAAAACTAACCCAAGGCTTGCCCAAAATGAAGAAAAACTTTTCACACATAATATTAAAGATAAAAAGTAACACGTTTTGCTACTGGAATCGAACCCGAGTCGCCGTATCGCACTCAGCATCCAACCACTAAGCTATAGACCAGTTGGCATTGGCAATAATTCGCTAGACCCTAAAGATATGGCGTTTTTCAACGATGTAATGCGCTCGCAACTCTGAAGCACTCTGATGTGATACGGGAAAGGTTCACTGATAAAAGTGACAAACGTCTAGAGATAGGACCAAATTTTCGATGCGATACCGTGCGTGCGCAATGGCGAAATAAGAATAATAGGTATTATTATGGCTCTGCATGGCCCTACGCTCGCTTCATTCGCTGCGGGGGCGCAATCGACAAGAACTAATTAAAACTAACCCAAACTAAATCAAAATTAAGGAAAACGGTAAATTAATAAGAAACATCCATAACCTCAAAAAAAAAACAAGCCGTGCATGTACAAGTCGGAGCCCCAGGGGTACATACTCGACATACTGGGTGCTCTAAAATTAGTATCTCTATCCATCAGGTGTAACTAATCTGGGATGGGTCGCCCCAGCTCTTACTAAGCCGGATAGAGGTCTTTTCTGGCTGAATTTCTCACGAAAAAGGCCAATAGAGAGTTTACTACTACTATAACCTTAAAAAAAGGCAAACAAAACATCAGTCGCGACCGACGGGAATCGAACCTGCAGCGCAGAAATGACAGGCAAAACCTCTACCTACTACACCTATAACTTGAAGGAATTTCGCTAGAACGTAAAGACATGGATAATTCCGATATTTCAGCCATATTACCCATGCACGGTATCGCATCGAAAATTTGACGTTATCCCTAAACGCTTGTGTAAATGTGTGTCCTTTTACCGCACGATTGTGCCAAAACTGTAATATTTGAATGACGTCATTGTAAGCCTGACGGTTGACTTACAAATTAATAGGAGACGTTGGTTAACCGAGTCGCGCCATTGTTGCCAAAACGTATTACCGGTTATTTTGTAAGTAAAAATAATTTTATGGTTAAATATACTATTTAAAACACTTAATTAACTAGTACAATTAAACAGTAAGCAATTGAAATAAATCGTATATTCATAAAAAACTAATCAAATAAACGTAGAATCTTACAAAAAAATAACAGAAATATTATAATATTGTAACGGAATATGTTATCAAATATCAGTCTATTCCGCTCTACCAAATTCTATCTATTTATCAATCAATCAATTTGCGGATTCGTGTCATTGTAGACATCTTTATTGAGTGAGTCCCATCTGTTCGGAAACGGGCTTATCTCGTATAGTTGGTAATTGAATGACGTAGTACGCTATTCGATGCCTGTAATTTAAGCAAAGCATTTAAACACAACGGATTACTACTACATATTTCGCTAAAGTTAGAATTTAGCACTTTTGTATTATACTTTGGAGTGATTTGCGATTTCAATAATCTTAATTTTTTTGTAGTGGCCATTAGGTTTAAATACTGATATGTTGATGGATAATTGCTTATCTTATTAGTCGAATACATGTAATTTGTTAGAGGTTTAATATGGCATTTCTTGGTCTATAATATAATAACATTTACGAAAGAAAGTTCTTTTTCGAAAGACCAGAATATTGATACAAGAGCTTGATTTTCATTCAGGTCCGGAAAAGCACCACCTGTGACCGGTTTCGACTTTCACAAGTCTCTTCAGACAGGCTAGTGGGTATCTTTCCCGACCCTGAATGAAAGAGGCA
>JAEQML010060273.1:0-27393 GCA_016904865.1 Pissodes strobi | reverse complement strand
TCAAGTTGATTATAACGTATCGGAATCGACTCAAATGACTAAAATAAGTTGAGACTAAGTGAAACTAACTGAAATTTGATTAGACGACTAACCAAATCCATTAAAATTGATTATGATGTACCGGAACCGGCTCAAAAAAGTAAAATAAGTTGAGACTCGCTAACGAAGCAGTCACTTCTATCACGTATACTGTGCTACTCGTGCCTTTTTTTAATAAAAAATCATTAGAAACTTGTGCACAAATCTGCTGTAATTGCTACTACTTTTCTCTGCCGACTTTCAATGTATTGTTTTGTTTTTATTGAAATAACGCAGACGGCGCATGAGAGGTTTGTAGACAATGCTGTGTTGCCAGATTAATTCTTTAATTCTATATGGTTTTAAATTAAAATGGTACATTTCTCAGTTTGGACAATTTTATGTTAGTCAATAGTTGTGTTGTGCTGAATTTAAAATATATATCTATATAATATCTATTATTCCTGAAATTATTATTTTATATAACTTATTAAAGCGAGGCAAAGCGATAGTGATATTAAGCTGATAAGAATTGATATTATTCATTGCTCTATATTAAAGGTCGAAAAGGGGATTTGAGGAGCATGATTATTTCTCTTGTTGACTATAGGTATTTTGTTTCCTTATATTCCTTGCGTTTCTATACAAGCGTCTAGCGTCTGCGGTATAACTATTTGCAATCATGTGCAGTTGCGTTTCGGGATCAGCTTTTGTGCTTGTGATACTACGGCCCGGGTTCGAGTCCCGTCGGACATGTTTTATTTTTATTTTTTTTGGTTATATTTGTTAGTTGGGGTTAATTTTAGTTTAGTGTTAGGCAGGGTTGGTCAAGCGTGTGGCGCCCCCGTCTCAATGCGCTTGTTTGATTCATTAAAGTTAGTTTCGATTATGTTTGCTTAATATGGGATACTGACGCGCGCGTAGCGAGTAGCACAGGACACGTGATTGAAGTAAATACTTCTCAAGTTTCAACTCATTTTATTTATATGAGCCGGTTTCGATACGTTTTTTTTGATCAATTTTTATACATTTGTTTAGTTTTGGTTAAATGTCTAATCAACTTTCTGTTAGTTTCACTTAGTCAACTTATTTTAGTCTTTTGATAAGGTTCCGATATGCTATAACCAATTTTAATAGATTTGGGTAGTATGGGTTAGTCGCCGAATCAACTTTCAGTTAGTTTCACTTTGTCTCGACTTATTTTAGTGAATTCAACCGGTTCCGCTACGTTATAATCAAATTTAATAGATTTGTCTGGTTTGGGTTAGTCATCGAATCAACTTTCGGTTAATTTCACTTAGTCTCAACTTACTTGAGTCATTTGAACCGGCTCCGATACGTTATAATCAATTTTAATACATTTGGTTAGTTTTGGTTAGTCGTCTAATCAACTTTCAGATAGTTTCACTTTATCTTAACTTATTTTAGTCATTTCAACAGGTTCCGGTAGGTTACAATTAATTTTAATAGATTTGGTTAGATTGGGTTAGTCGTCGAATCAACTTTCGGCTAGGTTCACTTTGTCTAGACTTATTTTAGTCATTTGATCGAGCTCCGATATGCTATAACCAATTTTAATAGATTTGGTTAGTTTGGGTTAGTCGCCGAATCAACTTTCAGTTTGTTTCACTTTGTCTCAACTCATTTTAGTCATATCAACCGGTTTCGATAGGTTATAATCAATTTTAATAGATTTGATTAGATTGGGTTAGTCGTCGAATCAACTTTCGGCTAATTTCACTTAGTCTCAACTTATTTTAGACATTTGAACTGGTTCTGATACGTTTTAATCAATTTTAATAGATTTGGTTAGTTTGGGTTAGTCGCCGAATCAACTTTCAGTTAGTTTCACTTTGCCTCGACTTATTTTAGTGAATTCAACCGGTTCCGCTAGGTTATAATCAAATTTAATAGATTTGGTTAGTTTGGGTTAGTCATCGAATCAACTTCCGGTTAGTTTCACTTAGTCTCAACTCACTTGAGACATTTGAACCAGTTCCGATATGTTATAATCAATTCTAATAAATTTGGTTAGTTTTGGTTAGTCGTCTAATCAACTTTCAGATAGTTTCACTTTGTCTCAACTCATTTTAGTCATATCAACCGGTTCCGATAGGTTATAATCAATTTTTATAGATTTGGTTAGATTGGGTTAGTCGTCGAATCAACTTTCGGTTAATTTCACTTAGTCCCAATTTATTTTAGACATTTGAACCGGTTTCGATACGTCATAATCAATTTTAATAGATTTGGTTAATTTGGGTTAGTCCCCGAATCAACTTTCAGTTAGTTTCACTTTGTCTCGACTTATTGTAGTGAATTCAACCGGTTCCGCTAGGTTATAATCAATTTTTAATAGATTCGGTTAGTTTGGGTTAGTCGTCGAATCACACTTAGTCTCATCTTATTTGAGACATTGAACCGGTTCCGATACGTTATAATCAATTTTAATACATTTGGTTTGTTTTGGTTAGTCGTCTAATTAACTTTCGGTTAGTTTTACATAGTCTTAACTTATTTTAGTCATTTGATCCGGTTCCTATACGCTATAAAAAATTTTAATATATTTGGTTAGTTTGGGTTAGTCATCCAATCAACTTTCGGTTAGTTTCATTTAGCCTTACTTATTTTAGTCATTTGAACCGGTTCCGATACGTTATAATCAATTTTAATAGATTTTGTTGGTTTGGGTTAGTCATCCAATCAACTTTCGGTTAGCTTCATTCACTTCGTCTCATAAAAATTGAATAATACTTTACCAATTCCGTAAGAGAGAAAGAAGGAGAGATCACGTTTAGTTACATAACAGTCATCAACAGTACAATAAGAAAAACTACCCTTAGCCATCTTAACCATATATATTTTTAAAATAGCGTATAGCGTAAATCGTGCGAAAACTATTACGTAAAAATAAATTCACACCGTCCCATCACGGAAGTACTTGCGAAAACTGAGTCACGGCTAAGCCGTGACATTGACACACGTCAATGTCAATGCCGATGGGTGAGGGATTGGCGCAGGCAGGAGGGAAATTTTCCGCGGCACGCTCGAGTGAGCGGACTTATTAAAATATCTATAGACGGTGGTTCCGGCAGAGCCGATGACAGATGGACATCATATTTATAAACTGCTCAATCCATGAAGTGGCTCGAAAGGAAGCGACTCTGCGACTACACTATAAGAAACTTGAAGTGGAAAGTTGCTCAAGTTTCATATTTGAATTCGACTCAGTAAAAATTAAAGCTTTTCTATAATTAGAGGTTTTTCCTACTTCCTGTCACCTTTGTCGATATTAATTTCTGAAAGCTTTCATCATAAAAATTATATGATACTTATATTTCTTCTATGATTTATTGGTAAAGGAATCTCAATAGTTTCTTGCGATTTTATTTAAATAATTAGTTTCCGTTAATAAGGGCACGTTGAGAGAAAAATAAACCCCAGTATTTTATGTTTCATGCATCATGTTAAGAAGTTCATATGTGTCAATTTTTAACCTAAATAAGGCACTTTGAGCTTACACCCGCCTGGTTTGGAGGTTTTTGAAAAGGTGTAGTAGAAGTTTTTGATAGGTAGTAGACAAATATATATTGTAGGACGTTTTCAGCGGTTCTCAAAAAGACATTTCTTGTACTAGTTTCAGCAACTTCTTGCTATTATTACTAGTACTCCAAGAAGTTATATTTATAAAAGCATTGGGTACATTTTTTGAAACGAGGAGGAAAGTTAAAACTTGCAACAGCACAAACAAAAAGGTCTTATTAATCCTGTAACTGTTATCGGTAGTCTGAGGAGTTGTAAGTCAGGAGTACTTACTTACCTGAGTTGTCTTAAAGGATTCTAACTCTCACACCCACTCTTATGAAGACAATACTGTTAAATTATTAATTTAAATAAAAGACATAACAATTTTCACTAGTCTAACAATGTTTATTAATCAAAGAATATTGAAAGTAAATTTGCGGCGTAGATTTCCGCAGAAAATCAACAAAAAGTTTAATTTCAATGTTTAGTAAACAAATTATGGCATACGTATACAACCAAAAATAAGAAATTACCACATAAAGGCGGGACTAAGCCATCCCAGGGAGTGATGACTGACTATGTCCTCTATAAGGCATGGCTCGAAAAATAACTATTACGGATTGATGGTCTAACATTATCAACCTCTCTTGTTCAAGAGTAAGATAGCACCAACCAACTTACCTTGTTCGATCATCCTCCGTCTCGGTACTCTATTTACATTGTTGACAGATATGCTCGGTAAAAATTCTAGCAGAAGCATTTAAAGGGATAAAATTTTAAGTGTCTTCCCAAGGACATAAACTTCGGTTAAGAGAATCTATGACTCAATACTGACCACGTAATGCCAATGCTTTTAATTATTTATAGTTAAAGGTCGCTGTGCTTTACATTTATTATTATATAAATATATCTATATATACTACTAAGACATAATGAATATAATAATGCTTATCTATCATATAAACAAAAAGCTTTAGACATAAACATTACGGTAACAATTTACCGATACATAACACTATTAATAAACCAATAAACCATACAAAAATAAATATGAGAACAATATTACACCAAAATATGAGCACAAATACAGCATATCTAGATGAAATAACTTTAAAAAAAATTGCTTTAACTCTTTTGCTTAAAGATAACACACACAGCTCTAAACGCTACTATTTACATACATAACATACATGTAAGTTTTCATAAATCTGGGTAAATTATTATGAAATAAAAAATGCAATAATTTTTTTGAACTATACATTTGATAGGATTTTCAATTTCCGATTGCCTTTTTTATCAGAACTATTACATTTGAGATGTCTGTTATTAAATTTTAAAGTATAAAATATTTTTCGTGTTATAAATAGTTTTAATACAAACAGCTTGGGAAAATTTGAACAGGGATGGAGAAATTGTACTTTTTCAAATATATTCACGAGATAATTAGAATTTTTTTTCGCCTGTACATATGTTCTCAAACTGCGAGTTGAAAATACTTTCAAGTATATAAAATAAACCACCAAAAGTACCTTCGGTTGCATCAATAGGTTTAAAATGAGACAGAAGTTTGTCTATATCAATACTAGTACATTATCTGCTAAAAGCATAGCAAATGTCACATTAATATACTTCCAGACGCCTTTTCATCAAGTATCCATAGACATAATAGAAAGTGTTCTGTGTTGAATGGTTTCTTTACGGCTGCTCTATATCAACGATCTCTTAGACAGGACAAACAATTCTATTTGGAGCTTTGCAGACGACAGCACTGTTACATCCTCATTCATGTCGCGGACTCCAATGACCGCTGCTCGTTCCCAACGCTTGCGAGAAAATCAAATTGCCGCCATCAATGAGGATATGAACGCCATCGTGGAATGGAGTGAGGAAAATTATGTCCAGTTTAACGCAAGCAGCTGTTTTCCCAAAAAAAGCAAACACCGCAGGACCTGACTTATCAATGACAGGACAAACATTGACTCTGGCCTGAACCATAAGCTTGCTGGGCATCAACGTAGAAAACAACATGTTTTGGCGTCATCACGTCACCAAAATCGCCAAGGCAGCAACACAAAAGCTAGGAGCACTCTATAAAGTTAAACAGTTTTATACACCTCATCAGCTCTTGCTGCTCTATAAGGCCGAGATAAGACCATCTCTGGAATACTGTTTTCATGTGTGAGGCTCGGCACCCAAATACTTGCTCAAGATATTGGACTCCATATAAAGGAGAGCAGTCTTGTGGATGATCCAGAGTTGACTAAAAACCTTGAAAGGCTTGAACATCGAAGAAAAGTGGCGGACCTATCTATTTACTATCGATACTACTACGGAAGGTGTTCGAACGAGCTGGCACTTATGATTCCACCCAGAATTGTGCCAAACAGAAACATCTGTCAGACACAAGCTGCTCATCAACATACGATTCAGTTGCGAACACCTAGGACGCCACCCTCCTTTTTCTGAAGGACTGCCTCGCTCTAAGTAACGTCTTTCCCGAAAACTACAACCTACAGCGCTTCAAGTCCAACGCCCACCATCTTCTCCGCAGACGCACCGCTCGTCAAGTGGCATAGGATTTCCCTTTTGTGTGTGTGTGCCGAACACAAAAAAAAAGAAAAAATCGCTTAAAATTACTGTTTGCCTTTTCCCAGTTATTATAGCATTTCAACAATCGTACCCGCGTACCATGCCATTAACACCGTACTCACAATTCGACAGTGCAGTCCTATATTTTGCAAAATAAGTTTTTAAGAAGAGCTGTACACGTCATAATGCCGCTTTTTGTATACCGTGAACTGAAACTAAATTATTCATTGAGTTATAATAGCTTTACGGAAAACTCGGCAACTCTTCTTATCCACATAGATGTGACAAAATGAAGATTATGTACGAGTGATGGATAGCCCCCGATATTTAAGTATTCTTTAGGTTTCATAAATAATAAGAAAACATGAAACTTATTCAAACTCAACCCATAAACATACAATGTAACAAAGCTTCTCTTCATTACGGGGCACAATAATCCATGTACAGGACATACTGAGAGTATTGGACACGATTTAGAAAGTTTGATATAATTTTATTCTGAACTGTTTAGATTTTGAGGAAATCAAAAAGCAATTGGAATTTTTGAATAATATAAACTTTCCATCCCTTGTTGCCTCTTAGTTAGTTTGGTACTTACAGTGGCTTACATCGTTCTTAAAAAAATATATAAATTGTAGATTTAAAAAAAAATCTTAATATTGACACCTCCAGAAAATATTTTAGAGAAAAACTGGTTTCTTTCAAAATTAGGGTTTTGATTAGTAATCAGAGTGTCGCGTACCCATATCATAAAAAATACTAGACGTGTGTCTAGCAAAATGGGAAGTAGATTGTATTGTAACGAAATTTAAAAATATTTTTGGATTCTTTTGTGCTTCTTTTCTGCCTGAATAGTAGTTAAGTATCTAGCAAGGCTAGAATTTGTTTTAACCAATTTCTTTATCAGATCTAAAATTATTTTTATTTATTTAAACTTAAAAAAATTAAATTAACTTTCTTTAAGATGTTGTCTGTTGAGTACAACGCAATATGTATATTGGAACCAAAACTTCAGTTGTCATAAGTTTTAAATAGCTGCTTGGTGACATTACATACATGTATAATTTCAGGTTTTATTTGGCTAAGCATAGTGGACGACAATTGACCTTGCAACCTCAACTGGGTAATGCTGATCTCAATGCCGTATTTTATGGACCTCGGAAAGAGGAAACTGAGGGAGCATGCTCGTCATCTACTAGTCTGGTAGGAAGTTCACGGGGAGGACTGCGAAAGCACATTATACAAGTTTCGACCTACCAAATGGTAGTTCTTATGTTATTTAACAATCATGAGAAACTTACTTATGAAGAGATTCTTAACGAATCTGATATTCCAGAAAGGTATTGTTATATTTATAAAAAATATATATAGTTCTAAGTACATATTGTCATAGAGTTAAGTAACAATATTCCGTAGGCTCATTAAAACTTTTCTTTCCGTTCAAAAGTAGCAAATTACTTTCCAACATTATAAAATAATATAGCTAATCTTCAATTATTTTTAAGAAAAGTTTTATTATGGTCTAGACTGGGTCGTTCTGACTAATAGCAGACGTAATCGTTAATGTCGTGGGTAGTTTTCAGTTATATGTTCTAATTTGCCTCTGATTTTACCTGAGAGTGTATTATGATGAATAGATACGCTTGAACCAAGTTGTGTTTTGTAGGACCCTAATACAACTGTCTGCAAAATATTTAGAAATGTAAGGGAATGAATTAATTGTAACTTATTGTTTAAGACAAATATAACACATTTTGGGAAATAAATCATAACTTGGCAACATCAGGACCAATAAAATTATATTTCAAGGTTGAATAGATATTATAGGAACCAATTCAAGGTAGAATATAGCGTGTTCCATTAACAAATGATAAATTTATGCCGCTCCACTTTTGTGAAAGGTCCTGCATAGTTGAAAATATGTTTAAATGCGCACCTTGACAACCCATTTTTTCTAGCTGTAGTAGCTAACGAGATAACAATGTATTTTAATCTGCGTTGAGAATCGAAACAAAATCAAATTAGATGAATTGGAGTGTATTAAAGGTCCATTTTAAAGAAGCCCTAAAAGGAATTAGTTAAGAGAAGTGTCTAGAACAGGCACAATAATGTGGGAACTTGACATTTTCCGAACCGCTCCAGGGCCTGAGGAGGGTTAACGGCTATCTATCCAGGGCCATTCTGAGGTTAAATATAAAAGTGCTTTATTTTCTAAGACTTTGTTGACAAAGCTGGAAGGAAGTAAAATATATGTACAGTTTTTTTTTATATATATTGACCCCCCCCCCTTATCTTTTTTATTTGACGTTTCTGAAAAAAGTGTTTAATGCAAAAGTTTAATGGTTTAAAACAAATTTTTAGAAAAAAAGTATTTTTGTGCGGAAAAAAAATTGAAGTCTTCACTCATTTACATTTTATTTGCATTTTTTAATGAAACATGAACAATTATTACGCTCTTTCGGTCCTTCTAATGACGCAAAACCTTCACTCCAGCCTAGATGGAACTGAGAATGAATAATCTCAAATTGAAATTTAAAATTAGAAATTGAATGAATTTACGTATGTCGATGTGTAGGCTAGAACGAGTTCTCGCCGAGCAAATTAGGCCCTAGTTCAGTCAGAGAGTAGGGGTGGGTTTTATTTATTTAAGGCGCCACGGACTTGTAGACGGCAAAAGCGAGAAATACCCTAAAGTTGAAATATGGAACTCGTTTTAGCTTAAGCTTCACGAGAAAAAAAAAGACGACGAAAAATTTGTTATTTTTTTCTATCAAGAAAACCGATCACTAAAACAACAAAAATAAGTTAGAAAATTAGGTCCGATTTAAATGCCGGAAAATTATTAGTTTAGTAGTGGAAAAATAATTACTCAAAAATTAATCAAAAATCAAAGTCGGTAATAAACAAATACCCAAAATTAAATTAAAATTAAAAAACTAAAGTCCATGATAAACAAATACTCAAATATTATTCAAAAGTAATTAAAAAAAAAAACAGATACCTACCGCGTTTAGCGACCTTCTATATATTAATCAAAAGCTAATTAAATAAAACAGGTAAATAGACAAGCAAAGAATCGGTTTATTACTATTAAATGAAATATATCATAGCTGATCAGAAAAAGAAGAAAAAGAGATGAGAAAATGACCAGTAATTCTAGCAGATTAATTTATGGTAACGCTGTATTTCAACGAGAAATAGTAGGCTTTACTTGGTTACTTGACGAAATAAATCACACGCTTAATCTAAACAAACGCCGAAATATTCAATTGTAATTTATGATGAACGCGTTAAGCCTTAATAAGAAGCAACGTCACTAAAATATGACGAAGGCCAGCGATACTGCAAATATCTACTCGTTATAAGTAAATTCAAATAACTCGAATAATCACTTAACCTATGGCTAATTACCCTGGCGTCAAATCCTGATTCGTTACAGGGCCGTATTACTAACTAACTATGTTTAGCTGGGTATCAGTTATGATACGTTGGTAACAGCCGCAAAAAAATAAAAATAACTAGTTCGACCTGGCGTGAGTGTAGCAACCAATCAATTATAGACTTTAAGGTATGTCAACTTAAGCGTAAGTACTCCCCGGTCAAGTTACCGGTAGGACAAAGATAATGAACAATTTGTTTGAATAAAAAAAATCAAAGGTCACAATAAAAATTAAGAATAACGCAGTCTACTAGGCCGTATCAACAATGGTAGTTATCTGATCTACAGGTGTCTAACGTAAGCCAGAAATCGTGAAAAATTGAGAATAATAATAATAACTAGTACAACCTACAACATTATTGTGTCAGTCTTTAAAAGTTCAAAATTTAATCCAAAATCGGATTGGTTCTAGATCAAACGGATTTAACTGAATTTTAAAATTCGATTAAATAAAATCAAGCGTCTTAGGCTAGACAAAATTGGCCCCAAGTCAAAGTTCATTTAATAGAAAATAAGAATACATACATCCTGGAGCCAGAGCCGAAGAGGCTCTATATAACCAATTCAAAACGATAGTAGAGAGAAAACCCAAACATTTGTAAGGTAAAACATGAATCCTCCACAACAATATAGAACATATCTAATAAAATAAAGGTTACCTTAGTTAAGGAGAAAAAAATTAAAAAGTGAATCTTTGTGCGAAAACAAAGCAAAAAAAATAATTAGAGTTCGTAAGTTAATTGCACGCAATTGTCACAAAATATATATCGAAAAAAATAGAAATTTCTCACTTGGCTGATGAGTAGCTCCTCAGGCAGCTTCCAGAAAAGAACTGCTCACGGTAGAAAAAAGACTTCCTTGACAGGCGAAGGACTGCAATACTCTATAGGTAGTACCGCTAGACAGGCGTAGCCAAGGAAAACCCTGTCGTTAGCGATGCTCGGCGATAGTAGCAATATCCGTCGATAGCGATTAACCCGACGGTAGAAGTAGATCTGTCGATAGGAGTAGACCCGACGCGACGGTAGGAATAGACCCAACGGTAGGAATAGACCCAACGGTAGGAATAGACCCAACGGTAGGACCCTGTGAAACAACACATATTCAAGATTCCACACGTAACTCTTAATTGAAGAGCATTATAACTCGGCAATCAAAATCAACCGTCAAGGAAAAAGATAAATCGGAATTTAAAAAAAAAAAACAATATTTTACCTGTGTAGGGGTAGCCAGTTGCTTATCGCTAGATAGCTTTACAGTTGGTCGAGATGGCCTCTGTAAGAGATTAAAAAGGGAATTAAAAATCCGCCCACGTGCGTCACAATGATGAAATGATGGCGTTCACAGAAAGACAAAAAAACTTAACTCACCTCGCTAAAGCAGCATTCAAATCCCACAAAGGGCAGTTTCAGACATCAACACTTGAGAAAAGATAAGGCACAGATATAGACTGAAACTATTAAAAATGACTCGCTTGGAAAATCCCATCAAAGGTAAAATCAAAAATTGATTCCAAGCGGTACCGAAAAGAACTGCTTCACTCACAGAAAGGTCGACGTAGAGTGACGCCAACAAATCGGAAACTCGAGGAACAGAGAATCCCTACTTCGAATATCTCGCTCCACCAATGACAAGTCACATGTTCCTCTCAATAATTCATCCAAGGGAATTAGACCATGGAAACCTGGGATTTCGATGTATCTGCATCTACCAAAAAAAAACACTTAGAGTAGCCAAAAGGGCATTGTCATTAAACCACTCCATCTAATAAAATTTCCTAATTATTCCGAAGGCAATTAAGTAACTGCGCGCCGTGCCTAACTCCAATCCAAAAACAGTGTGTGCTACGAACGCCGGAAACACTAAAAGCCACCGACTTTACCTTCGGGGTTCTAACGCGCCAAATTCAATTCGTTCGAAATTGAAATTTGTTTAGCAACGCAAATTTTATTTTTAATTGTCTCGATCAGGATATCGTCGGAGTGAAGCCGGACGGAATCTACGAGGGTTTTTCGCTAGTAAATATAAATGACTTTGAAGCTATAGGAACGGTGACGAATTCTAAGGTTATTTACGCTTCGATATACGATAGCCAAATCGGCCCGCGACACAATAACAAATAACGTGATTTTAATGTACAAAATTACTTATTATTTACATTTATATTGAAAATACTATGTTTTGCATTTTGTAAACTTATTGCCGATGCAAAAAGGTCCCACGTTGACTGCGACTTAAGGCATGTTCTTTCATTATTAGTATCTCCCATTAATGAACTTGAATGAGATTCTTCAGCATTATTAATGGTATTGGTATTTTGCATGGAGCTATTTGCTTCTGATAATGCCAAAATTTTATTTGATGTTTGTTTTCAATCGATTCCTCTATGTACCCTTCTGCTACGCTACTGGACTTCCAGCCTCCGTGCCTTTTTATACTTGTAATATTCGCGTCTGAATCGGCAAGCATGGTCGTTGAGGATCGCCTGAAGCTGTGTCCTGTATAATCTTCAGGATAGGTAGACGCGAGAACACATCAATCTCCGAAGGTATTTGCCAATCATATTAATACCAACACATTGCGTAGTGCATTTGCCATGAATATATTTTAACAAAAAATCTTCTGTGTGGTGTGGTTGAAGGATGCAATTGAGAATAACTTTTATAATAGTCTAGGTACATACCATTTTTTAAGTCATTAGATATAACAAATGTTCTACTTGAATAAGTTTTTGTGTTGGAAATTTTGATTACTAGCAAGTTGCCCTAATCATCAATGTTATCTGTTGATAAATACGTCAATTCTTCACGACGACACGCTCCAGCCAATCCAAATGTAGTGACGACTTTCATTAAAAGATAAATATCATCGGGTGCTTCATTAATAAACTTGGAAATATCAGTTTTTCTAAATATTTTTGACTTTTTGGGCCGAAAACCAACATTCTGACGTTTCAAGTAAGCTGACAGTTTGGGAAATCTTCCAATGTCAACCTTTTTCCGTATTCTAATTACCATCTTCAACATAGAATATCTTGACCAAAATAGCTTACAGATTTTACTGGCTTCTGAAAAATAGGCTAAAAGGACTTCTTCTTTAAATCCTCTGACATTTCTTTTTTCACACCACTGGTTGAACACACTAAGTTCCTTCTCGTATCTTTTTCGGGATTTTTCCGGCAGTAATTCTAAGCTGTCCTTTTTTGCTTCCGCTAGGATAGATTCGGGAATTGCGTAGTTTTCCTCATCACTTTCCATCATTTCAGAGAAAAAATACAAATAAAATATAAATGAGTGGACTTCAAAAGTTGTTTTTAATGTATTTTTTAATATCCTACAAACCAATAGACATACGACTACTATTATTATAAAAAATATGTCAAGTGTAACAACAAAATTATACCTGTTTTTTATTTCCACCAGGATAGCTTTTTGGTTTTGAATGTAAATAAGTATTTTGTTTAATTTTTTTTTCGGATTTTGATTGAGTGTTTTGTGAGTGTGTAGTACCAAGGTAAAACGCTTGTAGAAAAAATATTGTACCTAACACATGCGGAAAGTGTCTTTTCAGACCTAACCCAAACTATTTTATCCATTAAGCAGACACTTTCTAGTAAATAAAGACATGCTAGAATGAGAATTCAATGTATTTGAATCAATGACCTAACGGTTCCCTGTAGAATGCATGCTTTAAATATTATTCTTATTCCTCTGTCATGTGAAACAAATAGCTAAATAAAAAGATACTGACCACATCCAATCAATAAACGAATTTTGTTTTGCCGCATCTGCCACATTACCAGACACCAAGTTCATGTAATTTACAAGGCATAAGTTGATAATTCTAGAGTGACTCAAATTCTCTTTGTTGTCGTAATGTACAATCATATCGTTACCAAAGAGTTTAATCTATCCCTTTATGTTCAATAAAGCAAAGTTATTTATATAAATTGGGGAAAATATCCGTGTGGAACTCTATTACTGCTCGTTACGATTATACAGGGCCGATTCAAAGTACTCAAGCGAACTGCTTTTTAATCCATAAACTTCAAGTTTCATCAGCAGTGCTTCATGATCAACGTCGGCAAATGCTCCCTCCGAAACATGGCCTTCGATTAATTTTAGATAAGGGCTTCGAGAAATGAAAAAATTGCGCCTGTTGTGTTTATTTGCAGTTAATCCATAAACCTCCGGAGTATTTTGTGCTTATTTAAAAATCTCATGGCCCGATTGTTCGCAATCCTTTCAACAACTTTTAAAATTGTGGATAAAAACAAAATAGGTATAAAATGTGAACTATGTGTTTGGTTTTTTACCTTTATGCAGCCGTATTACTAAGGTTCTTTTGAGTGAATTAACAAAGTGATCATTTACAAACTAGTTATTTATGACTCTCCGTTAATTGAGATAATCCCTTCATAGGCATATTATTCCAACCTCGCGACGTTTTATTTAGAATATGCCTGAAGATGTCTTTTATTTCAACTGCGTCTGTTAATATATATGTATATTTTTTACTTGATAGTGATTTTACGATGTTCCAAGTAATACTTGCTTAATCACATGGTGATATATCAGCAGAAACAGTGGCTTTTTCGTTCTTTGCTTTTAAATAATTTACAATTGACACAAAATCCTTATTTCTATTTTTTGAATGTGCTGTTCGATTTGCAAAGGTCCCTTTGTTGATTTTACAACTCTTCCATATATGTTTAAATTATGTTTGCTAAATATGAAGAAAACTATAACTGTATCTATGTAATATCATAAGGTTTTAATTTAAAACAATTATTTTGGTAGTGCGTGATATTTTGTCTACTTATGTGCCAAATCTAGATGTTGCAGCATAGTTTTATATCATGTTGGTTGTTATTATGCCGCTAGGTACACCTGAAGGTGTTTAATTGCTCCTGAACTTGGGATATATGTATGTCACTTAGAAATGGTCTGATTTTAAAATAAATAACATTCTAATTATACTTTTTGAATGTTATTTATTTGAAATCAGTGTACTTCTAAGTGATTGTCGCAAACGAAAGTATTTCCCAAGTTCAGGAGCAATTATTGAACACCTCGCGGTGTAACAAAAATCAACATGATCATTTTGTAAATTTTTAAAATTGATTAAAAACCAACTTGGCATAGAAGTACAGTCTCTGCTAGAATGTTTGCAGCATATAATAGTAAACTCTGTACAAAGCTGCACATTTTCACTAGAGCTTACTTACTATTGAGTGTGCTAGGCTTTGTCGAACTAAACTAAATCCAAGATTTTTTTCCTTACATGATAAACTGGGATTAAAGTAAATGTCAAGAAAAGAATACAGAAATAAAGCAATTTAAAAATTTTAGTGAAATATTCGCTGTAACTATAAATAATGGTTCTTAAGTGTAATATTGCAATACAATTGTTGAATATCTCACAAGGTCTCAATATACAGGGCCTTGCAAAGATTCGTCTGCGAAACGATGATTCTTCTTTAATGGTCTAAGAATTATTATAATGAAATATTTTTCAATTATTGATTACTATTTCAATAGCAAAATGTGCACAATACTGTTTCATACAGCCAGTCTTTTTAAAAATGTTACTTTATTCTGACATTATAAGTATGATATATTACTAAAAACATCTTTTATTTTGCAGAGATCTCATTCGGGCTTTACAATCACTGGCCATGGGCAAAGCCACACAGCGTATTTTAATTAAAACTCCTAAAACTAAAGAAATAGAATCCTCACATGAATTTCAAGTGAATGATTCCTTCACGTCAAAGTTGCATAGGGTTAAAATCCAGACTGTGGCAGCAAAAGGCGAAAGTGAGCCTGAAAGGAGAGAAACTCGTAGCAAGGTAGGTTTAAATAAAAACTTAACACTGCTGAATTTTTGATATGCTTTGTGAATTCATTTTAATCTCTTTAGAATACTCGTAGGTTTGAGGTATTTACTTATTTATCTACAGGCAAGACCAAAACCAACTTAAAAAATGCTTCAATTTTTAGGGCTAAAAATAATTTTTCATAATTATAAGGAAGAAGTAATAAGCATTTTACGTAACGACTCAGTTCCCTAAGAAAAGCAGACTGAGTAGCATTGAAATTTAAATCAAAGTGCTCATTAGCTCGCTCAGCACATTTTGATAAATAATAGTTCTGAATTAGTGAGATGTAGAAAAAGTTAATCAAGATAAAACGCGTAGGCTAATCTCTGCTAACAGAGGTGGGGAGCTAATTCTGCCATTTAGCAGTCTATAAATTAATTTAGGATTATGTAATCTTCTGTGTTAGCAGTGAGTCAAGCTGGATAAAGCTCATGCTGTAAAACACTGTAATTGGTGATCCTGAAATTGGTTTTGAATGCTATCATTCTAAAGAATTTTCTCTGCACTTTTTCAATGGCTGTTATATGTGCATCTACATCTAATGAATCCTAACAGTTCAATATATTTGAATATTATAGTTGACATATGAGTAATAAATGTGGAACCTGACTATTAAAAACAATACCCAGGGGTGTATCGTTTATATTTTTATTTTTATTTATTTATTTATATTTTTTAATGGGCTATTGCCCAATATAAAGAACATTTACAAATAATTTAAAAGTTAATCCTAAATCCTAACCTAAGTATCACAAACGTAACTTTTTTTTAAATTACGAAAATAGTTAATAAACAGTAAAAACGTAGTACAAGTGTAACAATACCAACTCAAATATATAGGGACTCAAGATTCTTAAGTTAAGAAGTAACATAGTAGTAGCAAAAAGGAAAGTCCACCTTGTTACAGACAGTCTTTTAGTTCTCTCTTAAAAACTTTTTGATTTTGGAAGCAGTCTAATTGGGCTGAATAATTATTTGCTAATCTAGCTGATCTAGTCAAAAACGAGTTACATCCATAGTTAGTGTGATGGGAATTAACTTGAGAAGAATGGTTCAGTCTGGTTCGGCCATAGGGGACATGAAGCCCGATTTTACATGTGAGCTCAGGGCTATGAGAATTAGAGTGCAATAAATTATGGAACATAGTTAGATCTCTGTGCATACGACGAATCTGAAAGATGTAATCTGAAGAGAATTCTCTAATTATGAGTAAATAACGTTTTCAACTCTATGCTGCCCCTTAAATGCTGCGTACCTCAAAGACGTATGCTGCACTCTTTCAATGGCCAGTATGTGGATATTATAAGAGGGAGACCAGACACAAGAACAATAATCCAGATGTGGTCGCACCAGGGAACAGAACAGTAGTTTGAGGGAATGAACATTTAGGAAATCCTTCGTGCAACGTTTGATAAAGCCCAAAAGTTGTAGTGATTTAGAGATCACTGATGATAAGTGATGTGTGTAAGATAAGTGACCGTCAAGCAACACTCCCAGATCTTTTACTTGAGAGGCCAGCAATAGTGGTGAGCCGTTTATGTTATAAACGTGATGGATCAGATTTCTTCCGCGGCTGAAGATCATCAACTGTTATTTGTCAATATTCAATTCCATTCCATTGAGATCGCACCACTGAGACAAGCGATCCAAGTCAGATTGAAGTTTGTGGCAATCATCCTGGTTCTGAATTTTCATGTAGAATTTTAGATCATCAGCAAACAGTAAGAAAAGTGCGAACATAAAACAGGATGCAATATCATTTACATAAATATTGCTTAACCAGATGGTATCTTAATCTCAATGGACCGAAAGCTCTGGATGCGTACAATTTGTGTTCTATCTGTTAGGTATGACATTAATCATTCTAGAAGCTCTCCCTGAATTCCCTTATCTCTCAGTTTTTTTGATAAGGATTTTATGGTTTACTCTATCGAATGCTTTAGTGAAATCTGTATATACAGCATGTACATGGACCCCTTCTTGCAATGATTCCAAGAGAACATCTGTAAATGTAAGCAAGTTTAATTCAGTAGAGCGGTGGGGAAGACATCCAAATTGTTGGTCGATGAAGCAACCTTTTAAACCAGCAGACAAGTAGTCACAGACTAAAGTTTCGAATACCTTGGTAATACAACTCAAGATGCTGATAGGCCTGTAATTCTCGACCAGAGAATTATCACCTGATTTTAGTATGGGAGTTATGAAACTTGATTTCCAATAGGATGGAAAAGTTCCAGTTTTAAGGGACAGATTAAAAATAATATGCGGTTTAGAAAGTATGAAGCTACAATGTTTAATAAGGTATGGTGAGAGACCATCCGGACCAGATCCTTTGCTCATATCCAAAGTTGATAGCTTTTTATAAATTGATGCGATTGGTATATTAAACTGGGAAAGATTCGTGTCATCAAAAGGTAACAAGTCTTCCAGGACACATTCTCTGTCACTATACATTCTTGAGAAGTATTCTGCAAACAAATTGACAATATCCTCTCCAACAGAACAACTTACATCACCGAAGTGCATAACCGACGACGGTATATAGCTTCTTTCCTTCTTGCTATTAACAAACCTCCAAAAATTCTTATCATTGTTTCTAAGAGACGATTCAGTTAAAGCTATATAATTCTGGTAACATTGCTTTTTTAAAAGATTAACACTTCGTTCTTAAAATAGAAAATTCATTGTAGCCAGAATAAAACCCAGATTTAAGATATTTCTTATGTGTTTTTTTTTTTTCATTTATTATTTCTTTAAGTTCCTGGGAAAACCAAATAGGAAATCTCTTAGCTGAATACTTTTTTAAAGGAACAAAAATATCAACTGTTAAGTAAACAATATCATAAAATACATTAACCATATCATTAAGTGATTTGCTATTAAATAACTTGTCCCATTCGAACTGGGATAAAAAATCAATCACTGCATTCACGTCCATTGATTGAAAGTCTCTATAGAAGCCATCGCCCTTGAAACCTGATTCGTTATAATGAATAGATTCACATTGTATAGAAAAGGAGAGTGAGTGGTGGATGATAAAGGTCTATTGGCAGTAGAGCATTTTCGGCCTCAACTACCATAATGTCTCTATCTTGCAAAAACACTAAATCCAAACAGCCATCGTTAACATGTCTGACTGTGTTTATCTGGAAAAGGTTATGGTAGGAGCATAGATGAGATAGCACCTGAATGGATTCAATTTCATTTTGTGTGCATCCTGCTGAGGGGGCGCCACTGAATCTCATTTTTCCTTGGTCCACAGACTGTTGGGTAGGTTAAAGTCACCCAAGACACACAATCTGTAATCAGGATAATCTTCAGAGAGTCTTTCCAGGTTTTCTCCAAATTCTGCATATTTTTCAAAGGAACACCTGGGTGGGAAGTAAGCTGTGACAAGAATGAATTTGTTCTTATTAAATTCGATTTCTATAAATAGCTGTTCAATGCATTTGGTTGCTGGTAATATCTGGCTAGTAATCGTTTTACAGATTGCTTTCAGAACTCCGCCCCCCTTGCAAAGCTACTAGTGTCAGTGGATCTATCCTTGCGGTATACATTATAGTTAAACATCTGGAGCTCTGCACTGTCTATGTCATTCGTCAACCATGTTTCACTGAAAACTAGGATATCGGATATCATATTGAGAGTATGAAGCATTCTCAAAAAGAAGTTGAAGCTTTGTGCGCAGGCCCCTAACATTCTGGAAATATATCAACATAGACGAAGTGGTAGATGAATTGTTTTGGAAAGGCCTATTTAGTTTTTTTTTAAGAGTTTAGGAGTACCATTCACATACCGTAGAATAAGGTCGGGTTCACCATTTCGCTGTCTCTCCTTCAGCTCGTTATTAAGAGCATTTACTTCCGTACGCTGCTCTGTTGTAAGGTCAGCCTCCAAGAATATTTTTAGGCTTCGGTCTATCTTACTTTTGCTTTTCAAGACCCTGTGCACCATTTCAGCAGACTCGAGTGCCAGCCGCAAAGACCGATGGCCATTCTTGTTACCCTTTCCAATTCTCATTGCACTGACAACATTTATGAGTGAACCAATAAGATCTGTTAATAAACTCTTTGCTCTAGACAAATCATCCACTCCATTGTCCTCAGGAACGTTAAACAACATCAAATTACAGGATTTCATCTGCCTCTCTGACACCTCACGAAGGACCTTGCCATGGACAACCGCTGCGCTGTATCCACTTTCACCAGCTTTTACAGAAGTAGTAGAAGTGGTTTCTTTAATGATGCTAAGATCCCTTTTTATATCATAAAATACAGTCTCAAAGCTGGTCTTTAAGCTCTTAACTTCAACGCTCATCACACGTACTTGTTCCTCAAATTCATCTATTCTTTGAATGCTGGCAATTTTAACTTCACTTAATGTATTTTCTAGGGAATGACGCGATTTTTTAGGCTAAGTGCGTCTTTAATCCCTGGTATGCAACTACTGCACAGGTAAGGAATGGTTCGGGTAGACAACACCAGGCACCTTATCTCAGTGAAACTAATCCCAGTACAACCCCTGCATAATACCTTCCTGCAAAAGTCACAGGGGTAGCCAAATACCTCTCCTGTATTCTTTGGCTCCTTAAAAACGCAGTCTGTAAAACACTTGTAGCATGAGGCAGGTATTTTGATTTCTCACAATATTTCCGCGGAAAACTAAAACAGTGCGATTCTTATATTGATATTGATAAATTAGATGGCACACCAACGTTTCACAACTAAGAGAAACAATTTTTGATGAGAAAGTCAAGAAAAACAGTGAGTTTTTAAAGTCAGAAAAGTAACCAATGTTGACGACGTGTTGTGTGAAAAGAAATAAAATTTCTACCATTGACACTTGACAACATTGTGTTGCAATGCAATTGATATTGCACTATTCGGCGAGCCTAGAAAAGTCTTGCTGCAGATGCTTATTTTATTCATAGATATGATTATAAATATCCCCCCTGCGCAGGTTGGGACGTCAAACTGGTGAGAGCAGTTTGATTACGGGAAGTGATGCCGCCATTCCGAGTTGCCACGGGATGTGGCCCATCAAATCCCATCATCCTCCTCCAGACTGGAGAACACCGAAGTACAAAGTCTGGAGCTTCCATCAAGTTACCGTCAGAAGGAAAGTCCTGATTCGACAGAAGATGCGAAAGAGCTTTAAGTAGAAAACAGCAAGTCTACAAGTACTGGGAGCAAAATCAGACCGCTGAAAATCGCAATTATTTTGCCGATGCGAGAAACGAATCCAAACGTGTGATTGACAAAACTAAGGACAAACAGAATCAAAGGATTAGGAATTAACATTTGGAATGACCCAGTGGCTCCGGGAATTTCTGGTCGGTAGCAAAAGCAATAAGTAATAAGTTTACAAAAACGTCCCTTCCACTTTTGACGACGAAATCGTCATCACGGCGACTACGGCTCTCTACCTTAAACGTCCCCCAAGGCCAGGTTCTTCCAACCATATCCAACATCAATACTACCATCGCAGAAGTTAAGTTTCACCTCTGAACGTTGTAGTTGATGGACACATCTCAGACCACATTCACCATGGCGTGCCTCAGGGCGCAATGCTTTCACCAACTCTGTTCCTCATTTATATTAATGATCTGCTGATCGAAACCAATAATCCTGTTTACAGTTTTGCAGATGTCTTCCAATTTAGATCAGCAAAACCTTTACCAGCGACTGAGACTTATCACCGCAGACAGGAGCAGATTACAATTAATCAAGATCTGGAGAAAGTTCGAACTTGTGGCGAAGCGACAGAAATGTTGGTCCAATTCAATGCAGCGAAATCCCAAGCAGCCGCGTTAACCAAAAAAGCCAATACGGCGGGCCCTGACATAATTATGGCAGGATCGGCCATTTCTTCATCCTCGTCCATCGGACTACTGGGGGTCTCGATCAACATCAATATGTCCTGGCGTGACCACGGTGCTGACATTGCAAAATCAGCCTCGCAGAAGCTTGGTGCGATATTTCGCAACAAAAAACTATACATCGCAGCAGCTGCTCTTACTTTACAAAGCGCAACTAAGACCGTGCTTAGAATATTGTTCACACATCTGGATTTCCGCACCTAAGCACAGTCTAAAGCTGCTGAATTCCATTCAGAAGAAAGCTGTGCGTCTCGACGGCGACCCGGAGTTGACCCGGGATCTGGATAATCTGTTTTACAGATATTTTCAAGGCAGATGTCCTAGGATTTGGTCCGCCGCAACCCTTCCCCAGCAACGCCTGTCACAGTCACGAGAGACGGCAAGAGCACACACGTTCGTCGTACAACTGAAAACTCCTAGAACGTCGCTTTACAAGGACTCCTGGCGCACTGCATCACTGTGGAACTCACTCCCAGGACATCTTTTTGCCCCTAATTACAACCTACAGCTATTCAAGAGCCGTGTCAATCAACATCTTCGTACATCGCTCGTCGAGTGCCATAGGATCTCCCTTTAGTGCGGGTGCTACCGCAATTTAAAAAAAAAACTTGTGGAACACCCAACTGCTCTTAATTTTCTTTAGGTGCGAATCCCTGATCGCGAACCAGCTGAGTGGGGCCTGTCAAGCAGCTCTCAACCAAATCCAAGAAGCGTAAGCTTTTAAATGAGAAGTTCATAGCTGACACGATCAAGGGCCTTAAAAGAAATCGGTGTATATGGAATGGGCCTGACATTCACTCTCCGAGGCCCTTAACAAATAGTGGCTGTACGTTGGCAAGTTAAGTTTCGTAGATCAATTCGCACGAAAACCTGTGTGGAAATAAGATGGTCACAAGCGAAAATCTCAACCATTTATGGGATGACGCGGAGAACACTTATCGGTCTGTAGTTAGTAACAGCGAACCTGTTACCCAATCTATAAATAGGTGTGACAAAACTAATTTTCCAATTATTATAAAACATCCTGTTTGCGCAGTGATATGAAATAGAAGGGCCTAGACAAAATAAAATTGGGTCGCTTTATAACACGGGCACTGATTCCGTCGGATCCAAGTTCAAGTCAACATCTAGATTTATAGAATTGAAGATATGTTAATATTAATAACAATAATAAAATTAATAAATAGGTAAAACCATTTTTAGGAAATAACAGGTAACGTGATAGTATACATTTGAGAAATAGTCAGGGAATAAGTATTCTACGGACTTCCACTAAATCAATAACAAGAGCTTTCAGATTACTTTAGGAGGAATGAGGAAATGTAAATTTAGTGATTTTTGAACTATACAAATTTATTAAGGATTTGCGTTGTTAGAAACAAACATTATTGATTAATCAATAACCTTAAGTGTTTTGACAATTTTAAAATCGGATCAGGATAATCTGTGACAGCAGTTTTACTTTACAGTTGTAAAATAAAATATAGACTTTTAAATCAAAAATATGACCACTACAAGTTTACAAAAGAACGCCTATTGATTTGTAGTTTTTATATAGAAGATCACAAAAAAAAACTAAATTATAAGATTTATTAATGGTGATTAATAAAGCGGCTTAGGATACCTCGTTAAATTCCTGGAATAAGGAACCTACAACTTGGCTATATTGCGTCGATTAGTATAGCAGCCGTATTCTCTAAAAGTTCAGCTGAACTGAAATCTTCTTAGGGCAACTTTTTAGTTATGTTCAACATTCTTCCCATAGTGAGTGCTTATCTGCTTAATAATTTGCTTGGATGTTGAAATGTCTAGGAACCAGATTCGTAATGGTATTTAATATTTTTTAGTCTGTCACCATTATTAGCCTTGAGGAAATTTTTATTCAATTTATCTATGGTGTTCTTCTAGTTTAATAATTAGTATAGAAATGAAAGAGGGGCTATTCAAGTTAATGATTTTTGCTATTGGAGCCATGGTAGGGAATCCATCATTTTAAATTACCATGGGTGCATATGTGATATCTCTTTGATACATTTATGCCACTTTATTTGCACTAAATACTACTTCCATAGTATAAACAAACTAGTAAGTCCACTCAGCGGTAAATCTTTTGATGTAATTCAGCCACATTCTTTTATATCACGTGATAACTGGAGATGAGCGATGCGCTGCGTTCGTGTTCGATCGATTCGCGTAGCAAAGTTTGGCTTCCTCTAGTCAGGCGTTTACCAGAGATGTATTCAGGAGATTGAATGGTCAGGTACAGAAAGACCTACTGACTGCCGGCCGGGTGAAAAATCAGGTGAAACTGAGCAAAACTGTAAAATTGTTTTCATAGGAGGAAATTAAAAATATATATTTGCTATACAGGGCGTAATTTTTAGGTGATAACACTGTTGCTATCTCAGAAACTAACAAGAATTTAACAACACTGCAAATCGATCTTGAAAAGGCATCAATAATGGCAACTTTTTTCTAATTTATTCAACTTTGTAGCTTTGACCGTGTCAAAGATAGCAATAATAGTGGAATTACCTAAAATTTATTTAAAAATATATAATAATATAATACTTTGGAACCTCATTTTTACTATACTTCTTTGGTGAGAGCGATTTTTCAAGTCCATGTCACGACATGGTTTATGTTTTCGTCTCGCGTTACGGAATTTTCGTATCGTTGATTGGACGACTAACCCAACGTTAAACGACGATTAACCAAAACTAACTAAATCTATTAAAATTGATTATAACGTATCGTAATTGGTTCAAATGACTAAAATAAGTTGATACTAACTGAAACTAACCGAAAGTTGATTTGACGATTAACCAAAACTAACCAAATCTATTAAAATCGATTATAACGTATCGTAACCTACTCGAATAAGTAAAATAAGTTGAGACTAAGTGAATCTAACCGAAAGTTGATTAGAAGACTAACCAAATCTATTAAAATTGATTATAACCTATCGGAACCGGCTCAAATCAGTAAAATAAGTTTACTCAATAAAAAAGTATTCACTTCTATCACGTGTACACGTGAGCTTTGATGTTATCTAAACTGATATAAAAAGACGTATTTTTGACTAAACTATTTATTTAATTTCGTCAGGGGTGTAGGTGACACCCAAAAATTAATTATATTTAACGAAAACAAATTAGGTCACTTAATTTTATTAATTTATTGCAAATGCAGAGAAACGATATTTTG
Source organism: Pissodes strobi (assembly GCA_016904865.1). Classification (NCBI taxonomy): domain Eukaryota; kingdom Metazoa; phylum Arthropoda; class Insecta; order Coleoptera; family Curculionidae; genus Pissodes; species Pissodes strobi. The sequence goes on along the minus strand of JAEQML010060273.1, from coordinate 2,856 downwards.
CTTATTAGTGGAAAACGATCTGTTTTAGCAGAAAAACTCAAAGGACATTTTTTCTTAACAATGTACGATACAATTAAATGAACATACATTTAGATGAATAACAGTGGCGTACATTTTTTGAAGGAAGCTTCTTAATGCGCGCCGGGAGTAAAATTTGAAGGTCGCGACACACGGCGGGCAAACACGGCGGGCGATACACGATGAGCGACACGATCTGGCGGAATGAAAAATATGAGAATATTGTTATTGTGATATCTTTGTTGATTTACAAGCAAAAAATATGGGATTTGCTCTATTACCTTGTGAAGATATAAGCGAAACTTTTATGAAGAATATTTTTTTTCATTTAAGCCTTCCCTTTTTGTTAATTGAGTGGTGTATTTAAAAACTACTCTTTAATCAAATCCGTTAAGGTATAAGGCTAGGGCGTTTAAGTTTAAGAAGTTTCACTTCAGATATGCGCACATAGTGCACAACCCTTTTTTTTTTCGTTAAGAAAATAACTAATTTTTGTGTGTTACGTACGCCCCTGACGAAATTCAAATAAGTACTTTAATCAAAAAGGCGTCTTTTTATCTCAATTTAGATAACACCAAGTCTCAATGTATTTTCCTAAATCATTTTCAAATTATTTACGAAAAATCGATTTTATTATAATTTTTTGCCACTCTATAACTCGGAAAGGACGCATTTCCGGACACATGTTTATATAAGCTTTTTTGCTTATTTCGACTTCCGGAACATGCCCTTAAAATATTTTTTATTACGCATGCATCATAATCAACGATTATCGCACGCTGCAGCGTGCTTAAAATGATGTTTATGATGCGCCTACTTTTTTAAAGGTTGCTATAGAAACATTTGATCATGTCAAATGTAACAGATTAATATATTCGTCAATATATCTCTTAACTTTAATATTTAAAACATTTTTGAGATTATGATGCATTCGTAATAAAAAATAACGTATGATATACGTGCATAAGAGGCCTTTAAAGTCCTTGCGACTTACAAAACACTCCGCTGCGCGTCGTATTTTGAAATATGTCCCGCGTGCTTTAAAGGCCCTCTTATACACTTATATCATAATATACTATTACTTTCCTCTCGAAACACCCTGTATAACAATAATAATTATTTCTCTTTGAATTCACAAAATAAATGAGTGCTTTCAGAAGAGCACATCGATTAGTGATCGACGACAAATCGTATCCTGAACGCGCTGAAATTGTGCGATGAATAATCGAACGATGACCAATTGGACGCCATTTTTTCCATCGCTTCAAAAATACCATTATTAATGGCGATTAGTGATTTGTTTTCCTGAGGCAAGTATGTCAACAAAAGACAAATTGGAATAAAAATGCATTCAGAAGATCTCATCGAAGCTGCTCATCGTCACGTACTTGCGGATAGATTGAAAATATCACTTTCGTTCCATGCGTGACAGTTTCATAGTGTTTGGGGTTGTGTTTGTTTTTGTTTGTTAATCTGAGTATTATCCTTTTGTTAAGTACTTAATAGTCCAGTGTTCAGTTATTTCGAAATCTGTTAGAAGCTTTGTATATTGGTCATATTATAAAAATAGTGGAGGATTTTGTCTTAATTTTCAATGGCAGATAAGTGCGATAGATGTCTGAAATGCTTTTTAAACAGCACAAATTTAAGAAAACATATAAAATAGTCCCACCCTGAGGAGGTTCAAACTCTGCTAAAATACAAAAGAATAGAACAATGTTATGCTTTTACCTGCCTATACTGTGATTGTCATTTCACACACAAACATCATTTCACTTCCCATTAAAAAAAATGGAAGTGATAATGGTTCAAAGGTACTTTTTTACAAATTATTTCATATTCATGATTTCATTTTATTTAATATTATTCCAGAAGTGTCCCTTCTGTGACTATCGTAGTTCATTAAAAAAAAAACTTGACCACTTTGAAACAAAACATGATATAAAAGTTATCAGAAGCAGCAATATGACTTTTGCCTAATTAAGGAATTCGAAGAGTACTTGAGAACAGTTGAGAATAATACGCAGTCCCATTTTGTCAAAAAGATGTCATCAGTGAACATCACTCAGTTTCAATGTAATAGGTCTCGGGAGTATTTGCCCAAAGTAGAAAATCGCATCCGAGGTCTAAAAACAAATGACATTATTAAAATAAATGCATCTTCATCTTCGACACTGCAATATAAATATGAAAAATATCACTGTGAATTTCTGGAGTATCATATAGGACACACGAATGACATATGCCATTTGTTTGCAACTCATACAGAATCAGAATCGATAGTGACCAATTTAAGCCAAGGACCAAAAAAACTCAAAGAGGAAGATATTACCCAAGAGAAAAATAAAATAATGCAGCAAGTTTGGAATGCTACTCGTAATATTGAGACCAAGGAACAGCGTGAAGTGCTTCGTAAAACTGTAGCAGCGCTAACTTCAAATTAGCAAGCTCTCGAAACACACGAATTAAAGGAAACTTATGCTGTTAGATAAAAATAAAACTCCACATAATAAAAAAATTCAAACACAGAGACAACTTTATTCAACAAAGAAAACAAATAAAATCCAAACAATTATATTAAAAGACCCTCCTTTGATGAATCTGTGAAAATAGCATTATCATTATTAAATAATACATAAATTAATCTGAATAAAAACGTTTTTTATTTTTAACCTCACCCAATCTAATCCAATACGTAAATTGGGCTGAATAACTTTATAACTAAAGGTTTATAGCTGAAATATAGGAGTTCAAATCAATTTTGTAAGAATTTCCACCAATATTTAAGAACCAGGGTTTCATTATTCTGTAATAATCCTTGATACAAAAAACGCTAAA
>JAEQML010060272.1:0-27395 GCA_016904865.1 Pissodes strobi | reverse complement strand
CAATATGGCGTCGCGCCGCCATATTGAATTATGCCCTCTACAACGCCATCTTTAAAAAGAATGGCCACTTGTGATACATCGTTCAAAAGGGAATTTCGAGCTCTATCTAAATGTTTAAAAATATGTATAGGGTTCTATTCAAAATTTCGAGAAAAATTTACATAAATTTTGACATTTTAAGGAAATACTAAAAATGCTTCAATTTTATAACAATTATTTAGAATTTCCAACAGTGAGAAAAATCTGCAAGAAAACCTATCTTGTCTCCGATATCAACGCAAATTTTGACAAAAAATCTGTTGGTTATGTCAAAATGCCGCCATATTGAATTTGGAATAAATTTGGAGGGTTGTATTTGAAATTCTTGCCTCATGCTCACTTCCGGTCAAACCGGAAGTGGTATTCATTTGTTTTTTAGTGGAAAATCTGTGTTTTCATAAACCATATCTTCAGCCAAAATTTCAAATTTCTCCTTAAAAAGGCATTTGAATGGTGCGTTGTTAAACGATTTCGTTGACACCTGGTATACGTTGTAATCCTCGAAGGATACTCTCACAGCTTCCGTAACCACTGTTTCCTGCAAAGCAAGCACTGTTGGTTGACGTTCTTCTAAGAACATCTCAATTTCAAATTTCCTCTGTCTGATTCCTATAACATTCCAAGAGTCAATGGTGTACTTATCCATTGAGTTTATCTCTTGCGGTCATTAATACCAAAAAAAAAATTCTTAAGAAAATAAAAGCTGTTGCTTTTTTTAACTGACACTAATAGGGACATTATATATCTGTTTTCAAGTTGCTTCTGGCCATAGATGTTTTACGGTACGGCACTGTAAAATAGATTTTGCGAAGCCTATCAGCATCATATTTAAAACATCGACTTTGAAGGCAAATTATACCGTCAAACTTCCCCTATTAGAGCTTACTATACATATATTTTTTACGACGTCGATCTACTCGTCGTAATATTGAACCTGCGATGCGTTGGCTCCACTGACATAGTTGGCATCAATCAGTGCATCGACATTGGTTCAATGATAAACAATAAAGTGCTGGTGTTTACCAATCCAATCGTGCACCGGCTGTAATTATATTTAATGAACCTTTTTTTTTATTAAGTCACACACGTTAGTTACGCGTTAAATTAACGTTATTAGTCGATTCTTTTGTAATTCGGAAGGTGGTGCGGGTTATTGCGAAGTATTGTGCACTTTAGCGTGGTAATCCTATTAGTGCGTGAAGAACGCTGATTTTTGAAGTGATATTTTGCGTGTGTGCTACAGTGTGCTATTTTTTTTTTGCTTGCTCGGATTTAGCTTGGCACCGCTTTAGATTTAAATAGTTTTTTAAACACTGTATTGAGTTTGAAATTATTTTTAATTTATTTTTCTTTATTAAATGAATTATTCGCAAAATCAAGATAAAAGGGTTTAAAAAATGGGTATTTTTGTTTTAAATAGTAAAGGCGATAGATATGAAGTGAACTGTTGCAAAAGGAACTATTTGGTGAAATGTGGAAATGTGCTGGCATGTTTTGTAAGTATCTGCCTTTTGTGTGTGAGTTTGGTGTGTAATAATAATATTATCGTATAGTCTTTTGATCATTATAAAGAACAGCGAACACCTCATACAGTATTTCGGCGATCGGTCGTTTTTTTTTTTAATTTTAGTATGGTACAGATAGAGCTTTTTTGTCATTCTGCCAAATCTCAAAAGTATACAAGGTGGCCCAGAAAATGGCTTAAAAGTTTAACGAAAACAAACAAATTACATCATTTGAATTTAATGTTACAAAATACAGTAAGATCTGTGACATAGATATTATGGCAGGTATCTCCGAGGTTGTGAGGTTAAATTGGTTTAGAAACGCGAATTTGCCTATACTGTTTGGCCGGGTGAAAAGTGAAAATAAGTAAACTTCTAGCCAATGCTATTTTGGGAGGGCAATGAAATTAAAATTGACTAATATAAGGGTGTTATATATTTAATAAGGTTATTCTTGGGTCCATTTTGAGAAAAAATACTTCATATGAACATATGTCCTAAAAGTCTTAACTTTTGAACTACAATGTGCTAAAATTGTAAGAAAAAAAATCTTTTTTTTTATTTTACCTTTGGTATTACCCTACATATTTTTGTGAAATTTGGTACACGCCTTCTATGCATCAAGGTGCATTTTCTGATGTACAGACAATTTTATTATTTTTACCATGGGCGCCTGTACGGGTTTTGAGTTGAATACTTTTGAAGAAAAATATGTTACGCCATTGCTTTTTTTTTAAATAAAAATTATTTTTGAAATCCCCTTTCTTTTCTGAGCAAATGTGGTCCCTTGATCTTTTGTCATTAGACGTGCGGTTTTCACATAAAAAAATTAAATTCATTTATTTGCACGTTGATATTTTACCGTTTAAAAACTATTTTCTTCAACAAATTGTTCAAAGTTATTGTTCTCGTAAGTAGTCTAGCGAAATTTATTTTTCTATGCGAAAACCGTACGTCAAACGAAAAAAGATCAAGAGACCGCATTTGCTCAGAATGGATTGGGGATTTGAAAAATAATTTTTACTTTAAGAGAAAGCAGTGGCGTAACATATTCTTCTTCAAAAATATTCAATTCAAAACCCGTACAGGCGCCACTGACCGCTGCACCAGCAGTGCAGTTGAAAGTAATTCATTGCACCGTAAAGACATGGGTAAACTAGCATTTCCAAATTGCGGCACGTTTTCAGCGATTCTGACTTTCTGTGTGCGTTGGCAATCTATGGTATTCTCGTCCGAACACATCACATTCAGCGCAAACAAATTTCCTTACTAGGTTTTACCTATTAACACTGTCGGGCGCCCAGTTACCATTGGCGGTATTTCAGTTCGTAGTGCACTTGTGAATGCATGCGATTTAAAGACCTGCAATTGACAAGTATATGGCCCTCCGCTCTCTTCGCTCGCTCCGGGGCTCAAGAAAAGGAAACTAACCAAGTGCTAACTCAAGCCATACCCAAAAATCGAGAAAAAAAACTGTTTATTTAAAAAAAAAACAAAACCGATGGGATTTGAACGCGGGTCGCCAAAGTGAAGGACAACCATGCAGACCTCTAGACCATCTGAAACAACTGGTTGCATCGCGAAGACATGCGTCACCTCACGTAGCTAGCCAATCACGCGCCTCTCATTCCTAGACTATAATCAAAGAGTATATAATGTAAAGAGAAGACAACCGGCGAATTTCCTTTGATCTTTCGTCAGCCGTTTCAATGACATCGTTACTTTAACTCGGAGATATCGCGACGTTGCCGGATGTAACTTTTTATCAAGGCCGGCGATGTTGACGTCAAGTCAAACAAGATGGCGAATAATCGATTTCATCACAGTGGGTCGAAATAACGACAACATTTACTAAATATCCAATACTTTCTGCTAGGATAAAATTTTATATCGAGTGATTTTCATTCAAATTCTCTGATTTTGTTTAAACTTTTGTATTTTCTTAAAATCTCAGTGTTCAACTTATTTTAATTAAAAAATGTGATAAAATTCAGTTTTTTAATGTTTCCGGCGAATTTTTATTAAAATTTATTCAGGACGTTTAAAAGCTTTAATTAATCAAATAAGAATTTCCTTCAGTTTAAATTAAAAAGGTGTAATTAATATATTTCGATTATTTTAAAGGAAAGTTTCATTCAAAACATTAGTATGTAAATAAACCAACGAAAAAGTAAATTCTATTCGAATCTCACTTTAAAGCTTCATATTCACTTCCGCAAATTTCGCATTTTTTTGACAGTTGTTGATTTTTCGCACGAATGTAAGTTTTGGTCCATACTCATTGACGCGAAATTTCGTCGGCGAATATTTGCTAAAAAGTTCAAATAGTTTTAACTTTTTTGCTTTTAGTGGAATTGGTTTTATAGGTTAGGTCTAAGTACCGGATGATGTAAGCAGGTTAGTAATATATTTTTAAGTCTAGAATGGGCTCAATTAATCTCATTTCTGCAACTAAATTGCGAAAATTGCATTTTAAAAATATATTTCTAACCGAAAATTTTCTTTTCTGGTGTCATTTAGCTGGTGGGTATTTCGTAGTTTTAGGATAATTACCAAAAGGACGCAAACGGAACATAAAATAATAATATCTCCACCGAAAAAAATTATAATTAATGTTCTTATCCTATGGTCAAAGTATCTATTCTACAATTTAACTAATGAACCCAATGCCTGAAAATAATAAACAAATAAATATAGCAAAGCAGTCAAGAAATTTGAGGTTAATTCACAATTATGGTAGAATTCGTAAAAAAAATTAAATTTTTCGCCGCGAATAATTTTAAAGCTGAAAATTACAGTTTATGTCAAAAAGGCGAAATTCGCGAAAGTGAGTATGAAGCTTAATTATTAGAGTAGAATTTTCTGAATATTTATTAATAAAATTAAAGCAATTAATGTTTTATCAGAAATCCGAGGTATTTTTGTGAAAAGTCATGAAAAATGCATGTATTCTAGGTAAGCAAAATTTTACCGAGTGATTGTTAAAAGATTCTATTAAACTTACATACCCGATTTAGACATAAGTTCGGAATATGCCTTTTTGTCCGAAGCGACCTTTCATGTCACCGCGAGGAAACACTCGAACCGAACAACCTTGACGTCATGTGGCTCAAGTTCACCGCCAAGGGATTAACCAAGTTTATATGTTGTCTCTATCGGTCTCCGAGCGATAGAGCCTACCAAAGCTTTTTTTCAACACTAGTTACCACTTTTGACTCAATACAGGTTGATCAGCCCAGTTCAAAAATAATCGTTCTGGGAGACTTCAATGCCCACAACACCAACTGGCTTAAACATCACAACAAGACCGACAACGAAGGTAGAGAGGCTGAAGCATTCGCCATCAGCTGCGGGCTTACTCCAATTGTAGACGAACCAACTCGAATCTCAGAGAGGGGCGAATTCGCCGCCCTCCTGGATCTGTTTCTAACCACCAATCCTGACCAGTACACAGTTACAGTTGGTCCGCCATTAGGTACTTCCGACCACAAACTTATTACAACGGTTTGTCAATTGCCACTCATACAGAAGGATCCACCATTGCCTCGCAAAATCTGGCATTACAATTCTGCAAACTGGGACGATCTAAGGGAGTTCTACCTAGATTTTCCTTGGCTCGACGTCTGCTTTGGCGCTGACGACCCGTCAGTCTGCTGCGAAAAGATCACGCAAGTAATCTCCTCAGGAATGGAAGCATACATCCCAAATTCCATCAAGTTACCATCAAAAGGAAAGCCCTGGTTCGACAGAAGATGCGAAAGAGCTGTGGGTAGGAAACAGCAAGCCTACAAGTACTGGCAGCAAAATCAGACCGCTGAAAATCGCAATTATTTTGTCGAAGCGAGAAACGAATGCAAGCGTGTTATCGACGAAACTAAGGACAAACACAATCAAAGGATCAGGAATAAACTTTTGCAATGCCCCAGTGGCTCCAGGAATTTCTGGTCGGTAGCAAAGGCAGTAAGTCACAACTTTACAGAAACGTCTCTTCCACCTTTGACAGACGAACGTGGCATCACGGCGACTACAGCCAAGGAAAAAGCAAACATGCTCGCCAAAATGTTTTCTTCGCACTCTACCTTAAACGTCCCCCAAGGTAAGACTCTCACCAATCGAACATCAACACTACCATGGCAGAAGTCAAATTTCATCACCGTGATATTCGTAAAATCCTTAAAAATCTAGATACGCAAAAAGCATCAGGACCGGACGGAATACCTGCCATCGTGTTAAAGAACTGCGCCAACGAACTAACACCCCTTTTTCCAGGCTTTTTTCTCTATCTTACGGAAAAGGGATTTACCCATCTTCTTGGAAAGTCGCTCGAGTGCAACCTGTTCCAGAAAAAGGCAAGAAAACCACGCCCTCAAACTATCGTCCAATTGCCTTGCTTCCAATAATCTCCAAAGTCATGGAACGTGTAGTCAATCAGCAACTACTCAAGTACCTCGAGAACAACAAAATAATCAGCGATAATCAATACGGCTTTCGCAAAGAGAGATCGACAGGAGATATATTGGCCTATGTCACTCATATATGGAGTAGGGCAATTGAGAACTACGGAGAGTCTCGAACGATTGCGTTGGATATTTCAAAGGCATTCGACAGAGTTTGGCATGACGGACTGCTCAACAAACTACCGTCCTTCGGACTGCCAGCCTCTCTCTGCAGCTGGCTTGCCAGTTTCCTTAACAGCCGATCTCTGCACGTTGCAGTCGATGGACACATCTCGGACACATACACCATCAACGCGGGCGTGCCTCAGGGTGCAATACTTTCACCTCTGTTCCTCATCTATATTAATGACCTGCTGACCGAAACAAATAATCCTGTTTACAGTTTTGCAGATGACAGTACCCTTGTCTCCCACTTTAGATCAGAAAAACCCTTACCAGCAACTGAGACTCATCACCGCAGACAGGAGCAGATTACAGCAATTAATCAAGATCTGGAGAAAGTTCAAACTTGGGGCGACCGAAATTTGGTCCAGTTCAATGCAGCAAAGACCCAAGCAGCCATGTTTACCAAGAGGACCAATACAGCGGGCCCTGACATCATTATGGCAGGGTCGACCATTCCTTCATCCTCGTCAATCGGACCGCTGGGTATCTTGGTCAACAGCAATATGTCCTGGCATGACCACGTTGCTTACATCGCAAAATCAACCTCCCAGAAGCTTGGTGCGCTATTTCGCAACAAAAAACTCTATACACCGCAGCAGTTGCTCTTGCTCTACAAAGCGCAAATAAGACCGTGCTTAGAATATTGCTCACATATCTGGGGTGCCGCACCAAAGCACACCCTAAAGCTGCTGGATTCCATTCAGAAGAGGGCTGTGCGTCTCGTCGGCGATCCGGAGTTGACCCGGAATCTAGATAGTCTGGAACACCGCAGATATGTAGCCGAGATATCTCTGTTTTACAGATACTTTCACGGCAGATGTTCCCAGGATTTGGTCCGCCTCATCCCGCCTGGCGGCTCCTGTCAGACAGTCACGGCAGACGGCAAGAGCGCACCAGTTCGTCGTACAACTGGAAACACCTAGAACATCGCTTTACAAGAACTCCTTTGTCTGGCGCACTGCATCACTGTGGAACTCACTCCCAGGACATCTGTTTCCCACTAAATACAACTTACAAATATTCAAGAGCCGTGTTAATCAACATCTTCGCACACACACCGCTCGTCGAGCGCCATAGGGTCTCCCTTTAGTGTGTGTGCCACTGCCATAAAAAAAATGAATTGTGTTACATATCATAATTAAAGTTTACACACCTAATTTCAATTACACAATATGAATTAAAAAACTAAACCAAACGTCTCCCTAATAAATCTACACTTGACCTTTACGAGATATATTTAACCCACTGTGTTGGCTGATCGTCCTTGCTTGACGATTGTATCCGATATAATCCGATAACATACGAGGCGCCCTTTAAGTCGGAGTTCTCATCTATCCCTCTCTAATTTGATTGCTCTGTCTTACTGTCCTCTATTTACATTATATACTCTTTGCTATAATATAGTTTAAGGGGTCATGTGGCCACAAACTAAAACTAAAGAAGATTCTCCAGATAGTTCTTAATAGGCCATCTCCGTGAATCACCCTGAATTTTTTTTTAATTATAAATCATTTACGCAAAATAATTTTAGTCAAAAATATCTATTTAAATACTAACTTATTCATAATTTACAAAATTTAGTCAAAATTGGGTGTTGGGTATATAGTAAACAATTACCTATTTTTGGATAGAATGTTCTGATAAACTATGGTATTTGGTCGTTTCATTACGAAAATACAGGGTATTGAATTTTAATAATTTTTATTTTTTTTAAATAACTCCTAAATACGTTAATACTTTTTTTTATGAAATTTGGGAAATAAAATAAGCATTTAGAGACACTTATTTTCAAAATATAACACTTGCCCCAAATTCAACCAGTGGCGTCGGTAGGAATTTGGTCATATTTTTTGTGCGCCATTGACATTTAAAAAAAATTATGTGCCTCACCTTTATAAGCACACAACTGAAGTGAAACTTCTGAAAGAGATATTAGGAATTGAGTTCTTATTCTTTTAAGCTTTTTTTGCTCAACTTTGCCCCCGGTTTCCACACTTTTAATTTTTGTTTTCTTTTTCAACTTTTTCAACTTTTTTTTTTCGCTGAAACCCGCAATTCTCTTTTTTTGTATTATTCTTTTTACTTTATTTCGTTTTATAATACTTTTATTAACTTTCTGAAATTTTTTTTACGTTTATATTTCAATTTTTTCCCGTTTTTTTTTTAATTTTCATGTTTTTTTCATAAAGCATTTTTTTCTTCCCATTTTTGCCATCCCCGATCTCGTAGCTGAACTCCTTCGCCTTTTTTCCATTTTTTCGAAAATTTTTGGATATCCGGGGAGGTGGGGGTGGCGGTATAATTCATTTAAGAGTTTTTTTTTAAACTATTAAAATTCAAGACCCTGTATCTCCGTAACGAAGCGACTAAGGACCATAGTTTGAGAAAACACCATTTAAGAATTCGAGTACCTACTTTCAAGGATCCTTTAAACATAAAGACAGCAGTACCGCTATTGGACACAATGCCAGGTCCTATACTTCTTATCCTATCAACTTTTGGACTAAGGTAAATTAGGCTAGCGTTTTGTGCAGATCTTTTAGAGACGCCCTGTAGTATATTTAATAGCTCGTTTAAATAAGTACTATTTGATGATTCGATACCATAAGCGAAGTAAATAGTTCTCAATGCGACATCGACACCTTGAAACTGCATTTTATTAATAAGCGGATATTTTATTCTGAAAACTTAGCAGAATAATAATTATTATACCACTTCATATACATGATTCATGCATAAATTAGTGTAGGTCAGTGCTTAAACGGTTGATGTACTACATGAACTCCAGTATATTTGTTTAATATTAGATGTATTATTACTATTGGCTAATGAGCTATTGTGAAATTTGAAGAAAGTGTTGAGGAAGTTTTTTATTCAGAACCTTTATTATAATATTACGAAGAAGCTTTTATTTCACAATTGCGATTGAATTTAGGTACTACCATTTTCAATGTTCTATATCTTCTTGCTTGCTTCTGACGATAGTTTCCTCTATTCCCGAGTCATTAGATCAGCTCTCACGTGGGAAGAAATGTAACCTTACTATTATATATAGTAGGTTGCTGTATATGTGCTAAATGCGATTTAATCAGATCTACACCACTCATGAAATCCATAATACTTCAGGTTCTTTAGGAGCAGCACATGATCGACACAATTGAAGGCTTTCGATAAATCGCAAAAGGTTGCCTCCACATGCTGTTCTTCTTCAAAAACGTCAAAGAGATAGTTCACCAGGTCCAGAAATACGAGGATTATGGATTTTTTTACCCTTAAGCCATATTGACAGTTTATAAATATTTTATTATCCCCAAAAGGGTTGTAGGACTTCTAAAATTTTTCGAAAAATAAATATCAGGGAGATTGGACGATAGTTTCCGGGACCCCATTATTGACTCATTACATCAGCTCTCACGTGAGAAGGTGTAATGGGGATGTAAATTTATCGATTTGCATTCAATGGAAATAATCGCGTACTTCAAAAATACAATACATCTCTATTATATATTTTCTTCTCACTTGGGAGCTATTCGAATGACGCAAAGTTTACCCCCCAGGACCGTCCTTGCACCTCTTCTACCCTGGTCTGGTTTGGTTCGAACTTATCTTTTCCCACTATCAAGTTCCGTATTGTTGTACCTAAATATGGAATTAAATCAAAATAAGTAATAGTCCAAGTCGGGGTTGGACGCCACCAAGTTTACTTTTGTTGGCAAGCCCTATCGATGTTTATTCGAACACAGAAAAAAAAACTTTAATAAAAGTAACTAAGTTCAAATTCAAATGTCAAATTATGTAATTAATTACCTGACGAAGTCTACGCTACCTGCTCGGTTACCATTCAAAATCTACATTCTCAAATACACCCTAAATAATACCAAGCATGTGAGGCCAATACTTTATTTTAAAATAGAAAAATAGAGCAAGCTCCTCTAGCCTATTAGGTAAATTACTATTTACAGTTATTGACTACTAGACACACCCTCTACATGATAGCCTAAATCGAAAGTTTGAAAGGTGTCAAGCGGAAAGGTTATAAACAATACAGAAAATTCCAACTTCTTGTCAACCTGTCAGTCTAATTTAAAATTTGAGAGGTGTCAAATAAAAGGTTATAAAATTTTGAAAGTTCACTTCTTTGAAACGCTCTGCTGCAACCTGCAACCTAGACGGTGATAGAAATGCCGAATTTATCACATAGACTATCATACTTAATTTAACTCGGTTATTATAGCCTTTCCAAAAGACCGAGTTGCAAGTTTCAACCAAATAACGTATTTCTCAAAAAGCAATGTTATAATCTATTGTCAAAGCCAAATTAAAGGAAAAAAAAGGTAATAAAATGAATAAACTTCCTCGGATATAATATGTACTATAGATTATCCATAAATCTAGCACCCAAGAAGTAAATAATGTTTCTAGGCCGGCGTAGTAACACTTCACAAAAGGTATTTAATATATATACTCTAGTGGATTATGATGTGTGCTATTACTTACTAAAGAAATTAATAAGGCGTATTAGGAAAATGTTTGGGTACTAGATTCTGTTTAAATTTAAAAGTCTCTGCAAAGTAGTAAATATTTCTGGCACAATAGTGCTGTCTAAACGTGATAATATGTATACAATTAGACCTATCTTGAGGAACGAACTCCTGTAAGTTATATCTGAGAATTGGCCGTATGTCAAACAGTCCAGATTAATCAGGTTCCAGGTAATAGTGGCTCTTCCTACCCTACAGGGAAACAGCCATAGAACCCCGCAACAAAGCGCTACGGGAATTCCGCTGTTAAATTCAGCTACTAAAAACCAGCTCCAAAAACCCTAAAAGCGTAAATTAATCCATAACAACATAACATGAAATTTACAAAAATGCCAAAACTCGGCCCCAAAAATCTACTTGAAATTCTACATTCAAAACACTTTAAAGCAGCTTACCCATAACTAGGTGTTCACCAAAACCTTCCTGGGTATCTTGAAAGGATCAACGGCCTATATTGCCATTACGGCGGTTGCTAGAAATTTCTTCACACGCAGCTGACCTTCCCTCGAGAGTCTCAAACGACTTCCAGTCTACTTTATTCACGAAATAAAATACTACTCGAGGACCACCTCTCGACCCTAGGAATTTTCATTGGCTAATGAATAAACAAAAGTCTTACAAAATCAACAACAACAGTTTTCTTCTGTTTTCTCTCCTCCTACTAGATCAAATAGCAGAAACAAATCTGTAAACACGTCAAAACTATCGGCTGACATTCAACTAAAAATCCTTAAATGTCAATTAAAATACTGCTTGTCAGAACCCTAGACAGGTACGAACTTATCGAGAAAAGACAATAGAGATGATTGACCAATCGATATTCCTTCCTAAAATGACCTTTATAAATAGGAGAATTTCCACCCGTAACAGCATGTAAAAGTCATCAGTACTGAGACTCCTCAATTTCTCAGATTTTTTGTGTTTATTGTTTCCTAGGAGGATCTTCCTTTATAGGCTTTGTAGAAACTTTCTTTATCGAATTATTTATGCTTTTATAATATACTTTTTAGATTCCTCCAGGAGGAGGATTATTTGCATATAATTATTTCAATAGCCGCTGAGATTCTCCTTTGGCTTTCGGATTATCATTAAACCGTATAAGCATTTTATTTTTGGATTTTTTCTTTACGAGCGGGTCAACCAAAACAGAACCGACCGTATTCGTTTAAAATGAAAAACATGACGTCACTCACAGAACATAGTTCTGTTTGGTATTTGTGGTCGTCATTGTCAATGACGAACAAAGCAAAAGTTTATCGAACTTCCAGGACTTAACGCGCAAACTTCCGTTAATTACTAACTAACTAAAAAATAATATACGCCTCAAAAATACGTTCAAGCTAAATTTTTAGTACCATTGGATTGATACCATTCAGCATCTACTTTAAGGTAGTGAGTAACCAGCGTGCCTCCACCGTCATTTTGAACTTAATTTAGATTGTTCAAAAGAAATAAACTAATTTATTTCACTAAATCTTGTTTAAATAAATCATTAAGATAATTCATAATTTTTCTCTTCAAACCTTACTTATGATAACATGGGAATATTTATAGTTCAGTTTAAAAATACGCTTGTTTTGGTTATATTATAATATAATTGAGCGGTATGACTGACTTTATACTACCCAAGAAAAAGTGTGTACGGTTTTGTGGTATCCCTGTTGTAAGTATTGTCATAATTAATTAGCTTTTCGCCTACAAATAGGCCCAAGTTGCTTGAAAGCATTTGAACCATGGACAACTAGTAAAAAAATAATATTGAATCTTAGGAGTGCAATATTTTGTTGTACAAATAAGGGCTATTTTTTTAATTTAATTTTTATTTCTCAGATTATTTTGTTAATATTACGAGCCAAGGTTGTGTGTGGTACCTCAACTATTACACGAATAATAAATAAAAGGATCTCATGAGCATGCTTTCCCGAGCTACAGACAATAATTGCAAATTGTTATTGCGACTTATACTTGTGATTTTCTATCTATTTTTATTATATTTTATAAACCTGTCATAGGTTCTCACGAGCCTAATATTTGTCTTTTAAGCACAACAAGACAGATTTTTCCAAGACCGAGGCACGGTGAGACCAACACTTTCAGTTGAGAATTTTCTCCCTTTTGTAGATTTGTTTATTCTAAATTAACTTTAGAGGTTGGGATGCATATTTAGCACGCTTAATGGAAAATAGACCTTACTGGAATTGCGTGTTTGCAGACATTTCCAGGATAATTAAACGATCAAACGAACTTACCTGTGAAGTTCGATCGTAATTTTGGTAGTCCTCCAGTCCGAAGATATCAAAAACATTCCCCCCGTTCCCTTTCTGTCCCACCCGCATCCCGTAACTCTCCAGGAAAGGCCCTCATTCATCTTCTAGTGCTCAATGGTTTACGTCGCGCATCGCGGGAACACGGCGTTCCGTGATTGTTTCTAGCACCAGTGCTCCGTTCCCAAATTAAGTGTTTAGAAGCGGACCCGATCCCACAGTAGGGACAAAATCCATAAAAATGACCTATATGAAAGACTGGCATATTTAGAAAGGGAATTTAAAAGATCAAAAAGGGAATCTTTATCCAGAAGATCCGGCTCTACCTCTAGAGTGATTCGGTCTAGCTCTCAATCGAGTAATAATTCTCGTGCTTATCATACCTCCCGACGTCGTTCCCCATCAAGAAATCGTAGCCCCTTCGCCATTGAGCGAACACCCAGAGGTTCGCCATTGCGCGGTAGTGCAGAGCGTGACTTGCATGTCATAGAGCCAGCCACTACAGCCAGGGCCACCGATGTAAATGACCCATCTGACCAGCCATCATGTCATAGCCCGTCTGTACTTTTATTAGACGACGATGACATCCAAATTCTTGGGGAAGACCCTTTACTTCCGGTCAAAGGATCTAATACCATAAACCAGGCAATATGCTCTCGATGGGGACACCTTTTTACTCTTGGTTTGGCGGAGGATGAGAAAAAATCTATATATAATAAATATGATTTTCCCGAGAGTTTCCCTTTACTTTACCCTCCGGGCGTAACCCAGAAGTATTGTCAGCGTTGTCCCAAATTAATAAAAAATGGGACTCAGATTACTCGGACCTGCAAGAAAGCCTGGGTCGGGGCTTAAGTGCCATGGGCTCCTCCCTAAACGTCGCCCTTGGAAAAAGTCTTCCACCCGATATAAAGGGACAACTCCTAGGACCTCTTTGGGAATCCAGCAAAATACTTGTGGACACTTTTTATAACATTACAACGATAGGTACCTTTTTCATCAGAAAAAAAAAGGGGGGCGGAAGAGACACTTTACAGCAAACACCCGACCTATCACATCGTCGGAAAACCGGTAGAGGCCGTTTCGTCCAAGGAGGGAGACGAACCACAAAGCCTACAATCGCAATCCCTCCAAAGATTACCGTCGCCGAAACAAAAGGAGATAGAGGTAACTTTACACGCAGGTCGCTTAAAACATTTTTTACCTGCCTGGAAACACATAACTTCTAATGAAGTCGCCTTATCCTGGGTTAATGGCATAAAACTAATTTTTTCTTCTCAACTATATCAAACAAACCCACCACCTATTCGCAAGTTTACTCCTAATGAAGTTATTAAGTTAATTTCCTGAACGCAGAAATAACTAACCTAAAACCCCTGGGGCCATTAAAAAATGTCATAACATACAACCAGGGCCATTTTTATCACCATTCTTTCTAGCAGATAAACCGAACGGTAAAAATCGATTCATATTAAACCTAAAAAATCTTAATGTGTTCATTAAACCATCCCATTTTAAAATGGAAGACTATAAAACTGTTTCTAGAATTTTGCAAGAAAATATGTTTATGTGCATAATTGATCTTAAAGATGCATAATGTTATCTTCTTCCTATCCATAATTTAAACAGAAAATATTTGCGTTTCAATTTTAATGACAGTATTTATGAATTTACTTGTTTACCGTTTGGTCTATCTTCGGCACCTTTTATTTCTACAAAATTAACAAAACCAATTATCACTTTTCTGAGAAACAAAGGAATTATCTGTGTAGCATATTTAGATGATTTCATAATATTTAAGAACGCAGCTGAGGAATGTTCCCAAAATACGCAGACGGAGCAAAAGTTATTCATCGCTCTAGGTTTCGTCATAAATATCGATAAGAGCAACTTTAAGCCGCAAATGCAACAAAAGTTCTTAGGTTTCATTTTCAACAGCTCCGCTTTATCGATTAGCTTGCCAGCCGAGAAACAAAGTAAAATAAACAAACTGATCGACAGGTTTCTAAATAAGAAAGAGTGTTTTATTAGGGAATGGGCGAGTTTTTTAGGTTTATTAGTTTCAGCTTGCCCAGCCGTAAAATATGGTTGGCTTTATACGAAAATATTTGAAAGAGAGAAAATCCAACAGTTATATCAGAGTCTATAGATATTTATATATAAACACAACATGAATTTCGATGCAAAAATAGTTTTGTCAAATCAAATTATTCAAGACCTAGTTTGGTGGAAATCTTCGGTTTTTTCGACGTTTAATAATCGCAAACAAGATTTATTTCCCATTGAGATTTTTACAGATGCATCACTTACCGGCTGGGGTGCTTGTACCCATGAAACTAGCACACACAGGTGGTGGGACCTTATAAAAGGTCCAAAACTTCATATTAATTTTCTAGAACGGAAAGCCATTCTTTACGGGTTAAAATGTTTCACGGGCAATTATAAAAATTGTCATATTTTAATCAGAACAGATAATACTACAACCTTGGCATATATAAACCGCGTGCGGGTAATTTCAGCACATAAATTTACATCAACTTTCAAAAGAAATCTGGACATTATGCGAGTCAAAAAATATATTTTTAGTTGCATCATACCTTAGCTCACAAAATAATTTGAAGGCTGACTTCGAATCTCGCATTTTACCAACAGATACAGAATGAAGTTTAGCTGACTTCGCCCTCGAGAAAATAGTTAGAGCCTTTGGATTACCTGAAATAGATTTATTTGCTTCTAATACTAATCATAAATGTACTGATCATCATGGCTACCCGATCCAGGTTCGGTTGCTATTGATGCCTTTACAATTTCTTGGAAAAACAATTTTTTCTATTTATTTTCTCCCTTTAATATGCTACTCAGAGTGATTCAAAAAATTGTACGTGATAGAGCCGAAGGAATTGTGGTAATTCTCTGGTGCCCAGCCCAACCTTGGTTTCCATTGTCCTTCTAGACATCAGGAACACCCATTGTCGAAGCACCTTACCCTGGCAGCTGGCTGCTGCCATATTATCAGCCAAGCATACAGGTTAAGGAACATTCCAAGAAATGCTGTTGACACAATTTTACAGTCGCTGTCTAAAACCACTATAACACAATACAGTTCAACCTACAAGTTATGATGGAAATTTTGCCAAACACATAATTATTCAGTCTTTACGTCAGGAATAACCGAAGTTATTCAGTTCCTACAAAATATTTTAGATACTAAAACATATAAGAATGGATAATTTAATGCATAGAGGTCGGCGTTATTCCTAATCCTACCTGGCAATATTGGCGAGAATCATATCTTGAAACGGTACTTGAAGGGCATATCCAATATAAAGCTACCGGCCCCACGGTATAACTTTACCTGGGATACAAAACCAGTAATAAATTTTTTAGGCACTTTATATCCACTAGAATCTTAAAGTCTTCAGGTCTTAGCGTCCAAATTAGCGACTCTACTACTCCTAATTACAGGACACCGAATACAGACTCTTCACCTTATCAAATTAGAAAATATCAGAATCATCCTCAGGCTTTCAAATCTTAATTACGGACAAAATTAAAACCTCTGGTCTACATATTCCTTATCCAGCGCTTTGCGCTGCGGCAACATTAAAATTGTATATTCATAAAACCGAAAATGCACGAAAACTTGATCACAAAAACCTTTTCCTGATTACTCGACCACCCTTTTCAAATGTGTCTAAAGAAACAGTTAGCAGATGGGTTAAGCAAACATTATCGAAAGCAGATATCGATACAACGCTCTTTAAGACCCACTCTACCAGGCACGCTTCCACTTCGAAAACCTTCTTAAGTGGTGTTTCTTTAGACGTAATTCGGAAAACAGCGGGATGGACAAGCTCTTCAAGTACCTTCGCAAAATTTTATAACCGCCCCATAATAGCCCAAAACCAATTTGCTAAATCCATTTTAGGTTAATAAAAGGACCATGACTTATTTAGGTTTAAGCCTTATTTTTAGTTTGTTCCTCTACTTCATAGTAGGTGAAATATTTTTGACAATTTTTATAAGAACTTAATATTTTATTATATCATAACCTAACATTTTTGACTATTTTTATAAGAACATTTACCATTAAGTAATTAAAAATAATAATATAGGTATATAAAAATCGGTAGAAAATTCTCTTGCATATTTTTTCTTTATACATCTACGTGTATAAAGTGATATCGAGGACTGGAGGACGTACTAAAATTAAACGATCAAACGAACTTACCTGTGAAGTTCGATCGTAATTTTGGTAGTTCTCCAGTCCGAAGATATCACTTTCCCACCCTCGTCTCACGCTCTCCCAAGGAGAGACTACGTGTATAAAGTGATATCGAGGACTGGAGGACGTACTAAAATTCAAAACTCCGTATAAAAATGGCGTTATTTCCTTGGCAAAATAACAAAACAGGAAGGTTATCAAAATTTGTTTTAAATACTGGCTTGTAAATATTTTCTTGAAAATGAGATTAGATACAGTTCTTGGGGTTTTATTGACGCATTAGTCATTGTTATTTAAGTTGATGTTTTTATTTTCATGCATTGGAAGAGATATAATAATTAATAAATTCCTATGAAATATCACTGATTTTACACTATGTAGATATGACGAAAAGGCAATTTAAAATACATAAATGAGTCGAAGAAAAGGAAGCAATAATTATACCCCTTTTAATTAAAAAATAAAATAATTTAAGACGTTCTATATATACCCGGTTTTTTGAAGGAACGGATTATTGCAAATATTTCTTTAACCCCGTATATTTTCGAAAAACGCTTGAATCCGTGGGTTTTGCGGTCTGTTGCAAACTGGCGTTATATTTTATCCATGAATTATCCTGTGTATTAATTAATAAATTCAGGTTAAAAATTCGTAACAGAAAATAAAAATCTATTGGTCCCAGTCTTTTTACCAAATATACGGGGTTCCGGAAATATTTCCCATATTCCATTCCTTCGAAAAATCCTATATAAAAACTTTTGTGTTTATTTTTCCATATTATCTATTTATCTTTTGAAATTATCAGGAAGAAAATATCGCATCAAAAAATAGGCAACTTCATCTTTTTTAAATAGAATACCCTGTATATTATGCGCCAAAATGAAAGATCTTTTTTTCTGATTTCAATTATATCTATGTTGATGATATTGGGCGAGCCGTTTTTGAGATATTTTAGCTTTTAAATTATAAATAAATTGCAGGAAAAAACGTAACAATGATATTGTTCATGGCTTTCTTACGATATTTTTTTTCCTAATTTCAAAAAATAATAATATGGAAAAAACCTTGTGTATAACTTTTTTTTATCCTCAAAAATAAAGGCTCCAGAAGCCACGTAAATATAATCAAATACCTTATACCAAATACTAATCTTGATTCGGAAGAATCTACCTACTGCTTGGTTTTATACTTTATGAAAGTCTCACCACTTATCATTACTGAGATATGAATATGACTTTAAAAAAAAACAAGCGCGTGCGAAAAAAGATATGTTACGTATTCACCTGAACATTCTCTGGATTCCCATCGATTTTAAAGGCGCAGTTAGACTTTTCATGAAATTAAATTTTTGCTGATTAATGAAATGCTGATTTCATGAAATGAAATTTTTGCTGATTAATAAACGACAATTCTGTATTTTGGTTTGAACAATTAATAGGCCAAATCGAAAATAAGGCTGATTAGCATATTTTTGTTACAGTTTCACCACATAAAAGACAACCATGACTTGAAAATGCTCCGCTACTCCGAGATACCAAGAGATATTTCTGGAGACAGTCTTGCCGCTCTTAGAATATCCGAGGTAAATATTTACACCTTTCTTATAAATGTAATTTATCTACAACTATTTACTGACGCAGATATTTGGAAAATACAATTTATCCATCGGTTGGGAAATGTAATATTTAAATAACCTCCTACGTGTCTCCTGAAATGAGGAGGCGCACCATCGTGCATCAGCCATACATTATTTCGAATATTCAATTAAGAGGAATCTAAGAATAGATTAAGATGTTCTCGCAAAAAAGTATCTCCAGTTAAATTGCCACCAACTGAGCAGTCCCCAATTATTATTCCCATCCGTACATTAATGATACAATTTTGTTGATGCTTAGTTTCAACAATAGCAGGTGCGTTTTCATCACTCCAAAGATGCATATTGTGAGAGTTAATAAGCCCATCACGAGTCAAGCCAGACTCATCACTAAAAAGAACTTCACTTACAGAGCTATGGCTGGTGCTTCGTCTTTTCAATAAAGCCTTGGAGAAATCTATACGTGCAGTAGTCAGCTACAGACATGGCGTGAATTTTCTAAATTTGGTAGGGGTGAAGCAACTATTCTTGAAGAACGTCATGTACTGCCATTTTGGCATTATTAGATGCTGATGATAATTTCCGAATCCTAGGCTTGGGTTTTCTTCTGATAACTGTAATACCAGTTCTTCAGCTTCAGCAATTCTTGGTCGCCCGACTCCACCACATTTTGCCTGAGGAAAAAGCATTGAGGCAAATTGACATAATTCTACTCGTTTAGCATATCAGTCTCCCACAAACGTCTACCAGCCCTTGTCCAAATTACAATTTGTGTATTGGACTGTTGGTATTTTTTTGTGATTATATTTGATCACATATTTTGTTTGAATATTAATACCCAAGTTTTAGTTGTTAATTGGTCTAATTACTTAATTTTAGAATTCAGATGATATTATTTCCACATCGAAATGCTCTGTGACGAATCCACCATCGACTAGCAATAGTTCCTTCAATGATTGTGCTGCAAAGGCTTCTGATATTAGACATAGAAAAACATCGACGCCTACAGTTTCCAGTGGACCCGGTCCATCAGGCTGTTACTACAACTATGGGTGAGTTATCGAAATGTATTTAATATAAATTCAATAAATAAATAAATAAATAATATGTTTATTTCTTCAATTTACAGATGCACAGAATTAGCTTAAGTACAAATAATTGAAGAATATACGTCAGGATTAAAGTAAAAGTACAGTGCTAAAATCAGTTAGGTACATATTAGAAAAAGAGCCTATTAAAATATCAAAAGTCAACAAACTAAAAACAGAGACAAACATTATATACACTAAACTATGATTTTACTTACAGCAAAGACATAAAATAAAAAAAAATGTAAAAAATTCACTTATGCTATAACACACCTTAGTTATTAATCTATATTTTAGTTTTTTCCGAAATATTGACACTGTAGGAGCTGATTTAATAATAGTCATCCAAGTGATTAAAAATTTTAAAATCATTGAAATAAAAACATTTTTGAAAAGCTGTAGTACGATGAGGTGGAGGTATTAAATTATTATTTCCCCTTGTATTGTAGCCATGATTAACCTGAATGCTGTAAAATATTTGACGATTTGTATACACATAAACACAAACTTCCAGGATGTAAACAGAAAAAACTGTCAATATCCTGTTTGTCAGAAAGGCTGTTCTACATGATTCTCTTCTGCTTAGATTGAATAAAACTCTCACAGCATACTTCTGTAGCAGAAAAACCCTTTGAATTCGTGAACAATTCCCCCAGCAAAGTATCCCATATTTAAGATGACTGTGAAAGTTGGCATAATAAAGAGTCAATAAAGTAGTCTTTCCACATTGTTCCGATAAAGTTCTGAGTGCATAGCATGAAGACCTAAGTTTAGAGCATAGATAATCCACTTGAAGTTTGTGATCGATCATAATGCCTCACATTTTGGTGCTTTTAGTACTTAGAATTGGTTGTTCAGAATCCTGAAGTAAGTTAAATGTTATTGTTGGCTGCTGTCTAGATAAAGTAAAGTTAAGAAGCGTTGTTTTATCTGTGTTTCATTTTAAAAAGTTGTTCTTTGACCAGATAGTTACTTTGTTTAGGATTTCTTCACACTTAACCCTTAGGCTCTCAAATCTGTTTGATGTACATAATCAGAATATTAGTATCATCTGCATAACAAAATACTTGTACATTTTCTTCGGCAATAAATGAAATGATATCATTGGCATAAATATTAGAAAAATAAAGGACCCAGAATTGAGCCTTGTGGAACACCCTGAGAAATAATTCTTGTTTTACTATTTACCCCATTCAAACTCACAAAGTGTCGACGATTTGTGAGGTAGGATTCTAAGAGTTGGTAAGGAATACCTCTTATTCCATATCTATCCAATTTGTGCAGGATAATTTTATGATTTACGGTGTCGAAAGCTTTGGAGAAGTCAATAAAAAGGCCACAAGCATATGCACCTTTATCTAAAGAATTTATAGTTGTTTTCATAAATGAGGAAAGAGCAGTCTCAGTGCTGGCATTTTTAGTAAAACCATGTTGACACCTGGATAATATTTTGGTTCTATTTAGAAATCCTAAAATTTGGTCCTTGATAGCCAGTTCCAAGATCTTTGACATATTTGTAAGGAGACTAATTGGTCTATAGTTAGCATAGTTATTTGCCTCTCCTTTTTTATATACTGGAGTAATGGTTGCTAATTTTAGGTCATCTGGAAATTTACCTTTCGAAAACATTAGGTTTATTAGAAAACACATAATAGGTGACAATTCAGATTTACACCTTTAAGTAGGTTGTTACTTATATTATCCTGTCGATGTTTTATTTTTTAGTTGCAGAAACAAAGATTCAACATTTTGCGGTGTTAAAGGATTGAGGAATAGAGACGCATTACAAAACCTCACTGATTCTTCCAAGTATTTCCCATCAATATTACCCCCACTCGAGTCGGCCATTGTAAACATATCAATGAAGGTGTTGGCTATTTCCAGATCAGAAGCTTTTTGTCCAGCCTCTCTGAGAAACTCAATTTTTTTGCTTGAAGACTTATGATTTTTGATATTATTAATGATTGACCACACTGTTTTTGATTTATTAGAGGATCTATTAATAAGGTTATCATGATGGCAGATTTTTGTGGATTTTAAACAAGAACGACATTTCTGGGTGTAATACTGACTAATGGGCTTATACCGTTTATCAATCTTAGTAACCTCATTACACAATGTAACTTTATCTCTCAATGCAATCAATTCTGAGGACATCCTGTACCTTTGCTTTCTCCGTTTTGTATTTACTCTTTGTAAGAGAAATGACAGTTCAAAATAATAAGACAGAATATTTGAGAATACGTGAAACGCCCCTGATGGGCACTCTATATGCAAAATGTCAGTCCAGGTTTCAGAATATAAGTAGTCACGGAAACAAGTCACATTTTCGAGGGTGAAAAAACGTCTATAAACAGCTTTCTGAGTACTTTTCATAGAAACAACTGATCTAGTCTTGATGGATGCTGTTTGCAAATAATGATCTCAGAGGCCTAAATTTAACACTTTGCGTCTATAAGTCATACGTCTGCTTACTATAATATTGTCAATACAGGTACTTGAGGCAGCAGATATCCTAGTTGGCTCAAGAATGGTCACTTTCAGGTCAAAACACTCTAACACATCTTGAAATAACGTTAAACCATGTGAAGGTGCTAAAAAATTTATGTTAAAATCCCTATAATAATTTCATAGCCAGGCTGTGAAGCTGACATTAGTAATTCTTGCATTCTCTCAAGAAATATTGGAAAGTCACCATTAGGTGGCCTATACAATACTAACAAATTGGATTTAATGCTATACATGCTGCCTCCAGGATACTCTCAATACAATAATCAGACACATTAACCTCTTTGACACTCTATACTTTGATAAATTGCAACTCTACCATGCTTCAGGCTTTCACGACCAAAGTATGTACACAATTTGAAATTATCCAAATATACTGAGTTTAGTTGCTCAGCTTGTTGCCAATGTTCAGACAATAATAGAAAATCACAGCTCTTATCACTCAATGCACTATTTAAAAGCAATATTTAATTTTTCAAACATTGAATATTCTGGTGAACAATTGTGAACGAGTCATTAGGCCCGAAAAAACTGAGACGTATTTGATGAAACTCCATTAACACCTTGGTTAATGGCAGAATTATCACCTGTGGAATCAACATCCAGCAATGGTACGTTATTCTGAGGGATCTCTTCTATCTGCTGATAACCCTCCACCTCATTAGTTGAAATTATTCTTTGTGACATCAGACTTAAAAACTAATTTGCTTATTCTATCAACAATATCTCTCTTTCCAATCCTAATGCCAAATCCATTGTTTATATCAGAATAACTAATATTTCCCTCACCATAATAGTTTAATTTCTGTACATAATCTTGTAATTTATTGTTAAATTCTATAACTTTTTTTTCCAAACCAATATGTCCATATTTGGCATATGGAATGGAGGTGAACACTAAATTAGTATGTGAACAATATTTAACCCTACTATTTATTTTTCGAAAAGATGGAAGATGAGACATTTGGAAATCATTTGAACCTCCCATTATCACAACAAAGTCCTTCAGAGTAAAATCCTTTGTAAGGGCAATAATATCCTCTATTATGAATGAAAAACGTGCTTCTGGTTTAATAATTGTTTGAGTTGTCATATTAGGAAAATGTACTCTAAAAAATCTGTTGATACCTCGTCCATATTCATCAGTTAAAATTAAAATTCTACCTGATCCTGCTGAATTCTTTACATTAGTTTGAATTAACGGTGAAGTATCCGGGATAGATGCAAGAAGAGGTTCAATACTTTCAGCATTACCATTGTGGTTCAGCAAATTATTTATTGGTGCACTTTGTTTTGCTCTTTGATGATCTTTTAAGTTTCTTAACTTCAATGCTGCTTTCCTCCAAATCATCCTCCAGTGTTTTAATTACATCTCTGAGATTTCCAATAATGGATTTATAATGGTCGATTTCTTCTTTGTAATTGTGGAGTTGTTCAGATTGAAGCTGTATATTCTTGAGTATTTCATCATTCCTATGTTTAACTAATTTCCTTTCAATCAGAGCCAATGTTTGAGCTTCTGATGTACTAATACCTGCACATTTTTTACACAAAATTAGGTAACTATAAACGCTTTATGGCTCAATTACTACAACGACTTCATAGCTCGATTACCGTTGCTTTTCGATTAAAATTTGCGATTTGTGCATCACATTCATTGGATGATTTTGAAGGCATTACAGGTTAGTTTTTGAGATGACGATCTTTTGAATTTGAGAATGCGAGGAATTCTGAAAACACGCTTGATTTATCTTTGGCTCAGAAGCCATCCTGACTGGTGCTGCTGTGTTGATATGGTAAACCTTTGCTGGGATTGATATTTCAACGATTAAGAGAATACAGATATAGTTTGTTAATTTAAAAACTTTTCGATCTGATATTGGAAAAAATGAAGGAGTTTGAGTTATTTATGTCATGGTACAGCAAATATGTTTGCTATGATTTGCATTACACGTATCGTGATCCATTGCTCACTCTTGTATGTATAGAGATATCATTCACTTTATCCATACATAGTTAAATTATATAAATCTTAGAGATGTTAGAGCAGTGTTTTAATTGCATAATTTGGGCAGTGTGTGTCTGTGAAGTACATGTTGAATAAATAAATAAGAAATGTTAGGTCTGGATATCTTTGCAATACCGCCAAATCAAAAACCTGCTCCAATCTGCCAACGCAACGCCCCCGACACCTACCAAACTAGGGAAGATGGGTGTCCAGGAACCCCTCTTGGTTAATGCCAATTATTCCAGATTATTACCAAAAGAGCATACTAGTTCGTACTTTCCACCTTCCTCAACTTCTGGAAAGGGACTGTCATCACGATAGTATATATTTCTGGTTGGAAAGTCTCTGTATGATTCCCTATTATTACCACACTCCTGCACTTCATAGGTACATATGTTTCTTCGTTCTATACTCTATTTCGAAATGGTGCGGAGTAATAAAACCTACTTATAAATGCAAAACGCTAACAGAGTGGTCAAATAAATTTTTGTGATTTCTAAATATTTAGCCACAGCTGTTATAGCCTGCTGTATTATATTTTAACCATTCCACCCTGTTTTGTATGGCAATCCCGCTGCAAACAATAGGCTTTATTAGCAAAGGGGCCATTTTCTACCTGCAGTAGCGTACGTTTGGGTATTTAATTTAAAATACCTGTTTTACCTAAGTACTTTTATTTATTCACTTATTTATGTATATTCAAAAACAGTTAGTATTACTGTAACATTTTATCACATATAATATTTATATAATAAGGTATAAGAATTGCGATTTTGTGTAAACGGTTATGTAGAGAACTATGGTATATCATTTTCGTCGTCAGAAAAATCTGTCGAATCTTCGTCATGTTCCAAGGATATAATTAAAGGCTCTACAATTAGGTCAATTAAATGGTCTAGTTTCCACATTTTTTCTTCATCTTTTATAACATGCTCAATACACTTACGCCATTTTTCAGAATCGACATTTTTTAAAGATTCCTCAAAGATAATTTTACATTTTTCATTTTAAACGTCGTGTTTCTCCTTGCTACATAACTTTTTACTTGGGCCCAAACAAGTTCAGTGGGATTTAATTCGCAATGATACGGAGGCAGACGAAGATTAGTAATATTTCGTTTCTGTGCAATTTTGTCAACTACATACTCGGTGAAACGAGCTTTATTTGAGGACACTATGGACAACAGTTCCTTTTTCACCATACTTTCATCAAATGGTATGTTATTCTGTCTAAACCACTGAATAATATCCGCTTTTCTCCATGAATTAGTTGGTATTCTGTCAACTTTTCTGGAATGATAACTCGCATTGTCCATCACTATCACAGAATTAGGTGGAATGAGATCTAACATTTGTTCAAAATATTCTTCGAACACATCGCCATTCATGTCTTCATGGTAATCGCCAGAATGATTTGACTCAAACATTAACAAACCGCCCACAACAAAACCATCAACACTTCCAAGGTGTGTAATAATCAGTCGCTTTCCTTTCCCAGATGGTGGTTTTAGTCCGGTGGACCAGCCTTCTAAGAATGCTTGACGAAAACTTGAAATATTTTTGTCTTGCCAAATCTTCCCAACCGTATATCCTTCATTAAGCCATGTTTCGTCCACATAATAAATCTTTCTATTCTCACTTCGAAACTGCTTTATCTGTCTTAAGTAATGTCTCCTCCAGCAAATAATTTCATCTTTTTCGATTAGGAGCGATTTTCTGCTTTGTTTTTCCCAGCTGAAATTCATTTGTTTTAAAGTTGTCCACAATTTCTTCATGCTTATCGTTGGAGACATATTTTGGTCTTGCTTCAAGGCTCCTAAAATTTTGTCGATGGTTGGTATTTCCTTATTAAAATAAAAGGAATGTACTGTTCTTCTAATTATAAGTTTGTAGTCTTCATCGATAGGCACCGTCTTTCTTCCTGAAGATGGTATAGGTGGTTTTACAGCTCCACTTTTTCGTTCACACCTTAATTTATATATCGACGTTTTTGAAACACCCGTCATTTGCGAACACATTTCCACCACAGTATCAACGCTATACAGAGGATTTTGATGTTTGAGGGCGTCATATACATTAAGAATAATATTCTTTTCGTTAACAGAAAATGGACATTTGCTCGCTCGTTTCACTGGAGAGAAAACTGAATTAGCCATTTTAATTGAAACTATGAAATGAAACAAACACACTGTGTCTTCTTCGGAAGAACAAATATAACTGAAAAATTACAATTACTTAAACTTTAGGGTATGCATACAAAAAATCGTCAAATTTGAAGGTTTACAATAGTAATAAAAAAACCTAAGTGTGATAAATATAATGCTGGGAAAGTCCGAGTATTAGGACAGGTAAACGTAATTATGTACGCCTATGTATCAGCCATCAGAAAATGATTTATTACTACGCATCATTTCGAAATAGAGTATAACATGGATTGTGAATCCCTTTGCATTCGTAGTCGGCCTCATGCAATTGAACCTAAATGAGGAACAAATTATCTTTAATATTATCTGTATTAATTTCAGAAACTGCCTCACATCAGTACCTGACCACGCCAAGACGCAAAGCCTTCCCAATCGCGCATGCCACAATGCGTGCAATCAGAACTATAGCTGTGCCGTTTTTGACATACTCAGGATACCAGCGGACGATTTTGCTGCTCAGTTAACGATATTAGATTGGCCGGTATTTTTTAGTATCCAGCCGGATGAATTGACGAGTTGCGGATGGAACAAGAAGAATAAGTTGAGCGTTGCGCCTAACGTTGTTGCCTTTTCACGAAGATTTAATCATGTAAGTAGCAGTTATCTAGGTTTAGTAGGTCAAAACGTTTGAGGGATGAGGATACTAGAGACATGTAATAAAAAATAAGTATGGTCAATGACCATTGACCGTTACGTCACAACTGGTGCTTCTCCGTCGACAAGAAGTTTTCGATATAAATAAATGTCATTATTATTATTATTATTATTATTATTATTATTATTATTATTATTTCTTCT
>JAEQML010060271.1:0-27397 GCA_016904865.1 Pissodes strobi | reverse complement strand
ACATAGAAAAGAGTTCTCAAACTGAGGGAATTGACGTTATTCCAAGATCATATTGACTTTGATATGTGGCAAAAGAATATTACTTTGTGTGGAGAGAAGAATGTCTTCACCTCAGGAAGAGTTCTCAAACTGAGCTATTCCAAGAGCATATTGACTTTCATATGTGGCAAGAGAATATTATTTTTTGTGTATTATATACGGAGCCGATGAGTATGTCACCTTTTAATAACATGTGATAAGAAACTGATAATGCTTTTGGACAGTTCAATATCGATATATTAAGGACCTTTGCTAAAAAAAATAAATTTTATTTCCATAACAAATTCTAACCGAATCAATCCTTGGGAAGATCGTCTTTTTATACTTTTTCTTGTTCCTGTTCTTTATAACGGTTTGTTCTCGTCATTTACCATAGTTTCTTCTTGTTTTTTACGATAGTTTCAGTAGTAATAGTATTGTAGGCCTAGTGTAGCTTTTATTTAAATGTAGTATCAATTAGCACTGTTCCTCTGTAATTACTCCTAGATATTTTGTTAGAGTTTAATTAATAAATAAATATACGCCTACAATAACAACAACTCGATAAATAGAGATCATGGCAATGTCATTATCTCGTCAATTCCGACGTCCCAATAAACAATACTATAAATTAATCCAATAAATCTTCGAAAAAAACCGCCAAAATATCAATACCTTGATAAAATCTAACCCTCTCGTATTTAATATCCCTCCAATCAAAGCCTAGTTAACAGCATTATCCCGACCATTGATATCTGATCACCTATTTGAAAATCTCCATCTATTTCTGAGAATTCTTGGACATATAAATATCTTGATAATAAATATAAATTGATAAATCAAAATTACGACAAAATTGTACTTTTCCCACAATATCCATTCTCCAACGAATTGAAATCATCAACGGTATTGAAATCTCAATAATATAAAATCTCGATAAATCAACTGCACTACAATATCAATATCCCGACAAATCCAAAATCCTGACAGAACTAAAACTTTGACAATACCCTGTCGAAAAATTACCGAATATAACAAAATTACCGAAAATCTAAATATCTCACCAATATCCTAACAATAACAACATGCAAATGAAAATTCCCCAAAACAATAAAATTCCTCTTAATAAATAAAAATGCAAAGAATATCTCCACAATCAGAATTGCGACAATAATAATTAAAACATCGAAAATAACATTATCCCCACAACAACAACTTCACAATCAAGATCTTCGAAAGTAAACAAATTCTGGAAGACATTTGTATCGATATCTGGAAAATATCAACATCTCGACACGTCAAGTTCGCGATAATGTTATAATTTCTCTAGTATCAAAATTTGGACAACGCTATAATCTTGTTAAGTCAAAAGCTTTGAAGATATTAAGATCCCGAAAGTATTAATATATCGACAATATTAAGAGCTCGACAAATCAGAATCGTGACAATATCCATATTTGGCGAGCATCAGTATAGTTCGCCCAGCCGCTGTTGACCCTCGAAACGCATGCAATTGCATGCGTTTCGAGGGTCAACAACGGCTGGGCGAACTATATCTCTATAATTATAACAGCTAGGGAAATTAAAACGGCAATAATATTAAAATCCCCACAATATTAAAATCTCGTTAATATCATAATATCAATATCCCGATAAATGAAGATCCACAACAATATCAAAATTTGAACAATGTCAGCATCCCACCAAGTCAATATCACCACAATATTTTATCGACAAACTAAACTCCGGCAATATTGACATTTATTTTTGAAAATATCTTAAAATATCGAAATCCTGAAAAATATCAATACCTTGCAAACACTAACAGCTCTACAAATAAAAGTCACATGTAACCTCTGGGCTTAGACCAACCTAAATTAGGCAAAGCTAACCAGAACCAACAAAGACAATTTGATTTTTTTCCCGGAATAAACTAAAATTAACCATCAACACTTAACGGAACTAACCCAAATTAAAACTAAAACTTCGAGACCGAAACTGTGGTTTTGTGATTATGTTAGCATAGTCGAGAGTTTTATTTATCGTAAATTTCATTACTCCAAATTAAAGGAAAGCTTATAATATGTACAAAATAGAATGTGTATTTATTACTGAAATGCATGCAGGGAAATAGCGAAATTACACTTTCTGATCCACGTATCAACATTCTTATTTTAAATTTATATATGTTTTCGAACTATTCTTGAAATTCTAAATCAATTTTATTAAGCATACTCCTCTGTTCTTTTAGAGTTATGGAGATATAATATATTACGAGACTTTTCCTTCTTACTATTACCTTATTCGTACATGTTCATGGTATGCTGAGAAATTGATCAAACAAGCACGTTCGAATCGCTGGAAAATTGAAAAGCTGCTCTATATATTATTTCATTTAAATATTTTCTTTTATAATTTGCCTACACTTCCTATAAAATTATCGATATCTATATTTTGCTTAATTTTTAACATATTGAGAAAAATATTGTGAGCAAACATTTTTATTTGGGTTAGTATCGCGTTAGCGGTAAAAGGGTAAGTGTATTAAGATAAATTCAAAAACATATCTGGATACAACATGTGGAGAAGATATTTTAATGAACACACAATTTAGAACAGCTAAATAGCTAGTTCAAAAACGGAACTAAATGATTTTCACCAACATTTGAAATGAATTTTCTTTTAAATAGAGGATCTTATAGAATAAGTTTTTTTTTAAATCCGTTTATATTATGAGAAAATATTGTCTGAATGTTTAGAATTAAAATATCTGCACTTATATGTTTAAAATATTTCACTAGAAGGTTTTAAAAAACTTATTTAGTTCGGATTTAAGTAGCACGTTTATAAAAATTTTGATTGCAGAAAACAATTATTAAGATGAGATATATAGCACTAAAGCTATATCGAACTCTTAGTTAGATAAACAAACTGTTTTCAACTGATGCTGCTACCTGATATTCTTGTACGAGACCCAATTAAAGTAATTTAAATTATTCATTAATCATTCCTAGATAATTGGGAGCCTATTTGCTGGCTAATAACTATAAACTCCTTTTAAATTTGTATATAAATCTCACTAGAAATTTAATGTACATATTATATATAAAATAAACAAAAATATAGAAACAATCAACCAATTCTCAGTCTACGTATCCTGCAGTTTCATGCTTACTCGAGAAAATAATATGACGAAATTGTATATTTAGTATGGCTGGAATGTAACGCGTTCTTTTGCATTCTTCTTTTTATTTTGTTAAATTTGTGAAGAAATGCATTTGGATGACAGTGATTTTTATTATCTATATAGGATTCGGGAAGAGTTTTGCTTCTTATATTAAGTCTCAGACATGATATCTTAGTTATTTTGTTTTGTTACTTAAAAATAGTGATATATTTTGCTCAAATTGTGGATGTTCTTTATGTTATTTACAAATTTTTTGAAGTGAAACTTCTTTAGCGAGGGTAAAGTCAAAAAAAATTAAACGCTTATCTTTGAAACGGTAATCAAAGTGAAATGCCCGCGCCCCTTTAATTTAACATGTTCCAGTATAGCTAGAGGGTTGAAATTTCAAGGGGGATTTTGGAAAAAAAGCGTTTTTTGCTGATATCTCTGTAACGGAGCCTCGGATCGAAAATCTGAGAAGCGATGACCTCATTACACGGGGTCATCCGTGGGCGGAGGGAAATGTAACTCCCAAACATCCCCCACCTCCCCGGATACCCAAAATTTTCGAAAAAATAAAAAAAAAATTGAAAAAAACGTAAAAAATTGTTCGGAAAGTTTATAAAAATATTATAAAACGAAATAAGAAAAAAATATAATAGAATAAAAACAAAGAAACGCGGTTTTCGGTGAAAAAAAACGAAGGAATTCAGCTACGAGGTCGGGGATGGCAAAAATGGGAAGAAATAAAAGCTTTATGAAAAAAAAACAACACTATTAAAAATGGGAAAAAATTTTAAAAAACTTACGAAAATATTTGGAAAATAATAAAAATATACAAAAGATTGTTCGGAAACTTAATGACAGTAGTATAAAACCAAATAAGAAAAAAATAATAAAAAAAGGAAAACTTGTTCGGAAAGTTAATAAAAGTATTAAAAACCAAATAAAGAAAACAAATTAATAAAAAAATAGAAACGCGGTTTTTGTCTAAAAATAATTAAAAAAGGAAATCATAAATAAAAAGTCGAAACCGGGGGCAAAAGTTGAGAACAAAAAGCTTAAAAACAAAAATAAAAACTCAATTCCAAATATCTCTTTTGAGAGTTTCACTTCAGTTCTGTGCTTATAAAGATGAGGTACATTATTTTTTTTGTATGTACATTTATGAGCGTTTAAATGATTTTCGAGATATTGTGTTGTCATTCCAATAGATTTATTTGGATAATTTAATTTATAATTTAGTAATGTTATTTTTACGTGGCTAATGTATTATTTCTTTTAGCAGTTAAAACCTTAAGCTTGAATATTCTTTTCGGAAGACCAGGAACTTGACTTTCAATTAGGTTCGGGAAAAGCACCACCTGCGGTTATTCTTTTAAAGTTTATTGAAGGGTAATATCGAGTACAAAATAGATTTTGTGTATGGTTACTGCCTGCGAAGGAAGAGCCGATACATATCAAAATCAATTTACGGAACATTTTTCAGTTTCTTAATACCTCTAGCAGCATCCTGCAGAGGGAGTGCGATTTAACATCCTACCATTTGTCTGTAACAACTCTGATTCATATGGAGCTTGTGTTTTCGATTGGATTCGGGGTAGGTACCCACTAGCTTGTCTGACGAGACTTGTGAAGTCGAAACCGGTCACAGGTGGTGCTTTTCCCGAACCTAATTGAAAATCAAGATCATGCTGTGCGCACTTGTAATCGAGGCTTTGAGTTATCTTTCTACTTGTTTCCAAGCCGGTACCTGGCTCTTCGATTTGACTGCTGACATATCGGAAAACGTCAGCCGTTGTCCGTCGTAGGCATGTTCGGTCCTCCGGTATACCTACTGGTATCGGGACCGGTATTTTCTGAAATACCGGATACCGGTATCTTTTTTCACAATACCGGTTTACCGGGTTTCCGGTACCGGACCGGTTTTCCGGTACCGGTCCAGGACCAACCGATACTCGTACCGGTGCCGACTTTCAAATTGAAAGCATGGCGAGTCAGTCAGGCAAGTGTGAGTAGATATTGCCATATAAATTTGATAATATTGGCAACCTGGCGCAAAAAACTCGTCTGGAGAGGCAGCTTAGGCATATATTCCATCCACTAAGCTTTACAGTAAAGCATATAGAATTACACTTTACAGGTGACGGCGGTGATGCTTTAGGTTTTTCGAAGAAAGTTGGACTGGACTGTTTTTGCTAAACTGAGGAATTCTGGAAGCAATATTGGGACAGGCGTCAATAAAATGCCCATAGACATTCCGTCGCCAGCTGGAGCGTTACTATATGTTGCCTGCCCTCAACAAAGATGAGGACGTCCTACAACGGTTACACGACCATGCCCAGTGTTTGGCACCGCTGAGTAAATATGCGATGATGTATTTAGCAGTTCCAGCCACATCGGTCCCATTAGTGGTAATTTTTAGCTTCGGTGGTTTGGTCATAACTGTTCAGAGAAGAAATCTTACGGGGGACCATGTGGAGCAGCTGGTGTTCCTCGCTCGAAACGCTGATTATGTTCTGGTGCCCAAGTAATGTGAAGTGTGAGACTATGTTATGAGAAATGAGTTCCAGAAGAAATTTTTTATTGTTATTTAATATGTGTAATAAAAAAAATACAAGATTTAGTCGCTCATTAACTTATTTGTTGTATATTATTTTAACTCCAAATCAAATAACTCAAACGAACATAACCATACTTACATCCTTACATACACCATCACCATACACCTATCACAGGCTACTTGGTAACTGGGGGCCGAAAAGTCACGGGCCACGGACCCTCGAAGGCCACGGCCATCACGACCACGTGGGAAAAGCGAAATTAATTATTGCAGTTCCTTTTCGATTTGCATCAATTAAGTTTCTAAATCAGATTCCAGATTTCAGTTAGACAAAACCGGTCGTAACAGCCATTGGCTGTAAGCATGCAACCAATATAGATCGGTAAACCAATTCAACCGCTTTTTGGTCCATCCGGTATTTCGGTCCATCGGGTATTCGGGTCTTCTTCTTAGTTGAATTGTTCACTCTAAAATAAAATTTAAACAATAGCGAAATTTAAATGTCGCGCCTAAAAGAGTGAAGTGCCCTCTTTTGGAGAAACGTCAAAGCTTAAATTCGTGCCGATCATACAGTTTTCTCTGGAAAAGAAGCTAAAATGCTTGTTTCCAGGACAATAGTTGGCTCTCTTTGTAAAATTTATTTGGTAGTAGAACTTTCCATTCTATATTCCCCTATAACCTTTTTTGATGTATATCAAATGTATGGTATTCAACTTACAAATCATATTATATAGACCAAGAAATACCATATATATATATATATATATATTATATTTAATAGCTCATATTATTCAATTCTTTAATTCTATACTGAAATAAATAAAAAATAAAGCGTTTATTATTGTTTCTTTAATTTTTTCTTAATAGTACAAAATTATTTTTACTCCACCGTAGTATCTGACTCACTGAGTGTCCTAAGGAGATAAAGGATTTTATTTTAGACGTCCTATGTAGAAAAAATCAAATGGAGCTCGAATCTAAATACCTTCGGTTTTCTCTTATTGATAAAGATATACTATACACCTTTATGAGCCCTTTTTTTATTCAATTATATCTTGTATTATATCGGTGCCAAGGAATCCTCGTAATTCTAGTGTCTGTTACAAAACTCCGTATACGTTAACTAATTTACGTTAATAGAATTCATAAAGCAAACGTTAAATTCATGACCGTATTGTCCAACAGAGGCCTTATCTGGGATCTTATTACAAGTCTCCGAATGTTATTATTCTTTTAAGTTGGACTCCTTAACAAAGAAGCTGTCTGGATGGCTTGAGATGTTGCGGCCACCCAGATGCATTTGCACCAGGTTAGAGGACCTACTTCGATGCGCGGTCGGTAAACGGTCGGAAGGCTTTTTGTCGTGTAAATGGCATCTCAATTGATTTTATACCACGAAATATTTAACCATTTTTTGGGAGCTAATATAAAATTTAAATCGAAACAACAATATCTAGTTTCACACCCTGTAACTCTACAAAAAATGATTATTTCGTTTACCTCAAATGTAAATTCCTTATTAGGAGCTTCCACCTATAGTGGCATCATCCTCAACTATTAAAATTTTATCTAATTAATATATCGTCCATATAAACCAAAAATATGGAAGCTCGGTTTCTTTATAGGATACAAACAAAATTGGATACATATGTAGAATATTGAACTGAAAAGGAAGTAAATGACGGTGCACTCCGCATGCATTATTCACAAAACCGCAATAAAACGAAAAGAACAAACATAGAGTATCAAGGGGTAAAGGATTTCACCGAAAGAACCGGGAACAGAATTCTTATCTTTATCGAATTTATTTGAACAGAAATATATCCTCTGATTGACCCTATTTAATAAACATTATTATTTGTCTTCTGTTTGGTCCTTTTCACATTCAATCATGTAGCTGAACTATTTAAATATAATATTATTATTAACTTGTATAAAGGATGGATGGATACATTCAAATAAAAACAAACTAAACGGCAATTTTTTTTGTGAATCTATGTGCTTAATAATTTATCCTCTTTATACTTTTACAAATGAAGATAATTAAAAGCGTTTATTATCTCTCACAACATAGGCTAAATCCCATCATGAAACCTTATTATGTTCACAGACCATTACGTGTATTATGAATAATTATGGCAATAATTATCTGAAATCATCAGAAGAAATAATTACGTCCAAGTAAAGCGAATTATTAATAATGAAAGACTTAGTAATTATGGCGATTATATCGTCAATCCATCATACAAATTTGTGGCGTATGGCGTATGTTAAAGTTAAAACATTGCAACACAATTACATCGCATTTAACGGTTGTTGGTTTTAAAATTGGTAATTAATTCGGTCTACAAAACGAAGCTGGTTTGCCTGGAAGCTATCGCGCTTATGATTTATGAAGACAATTTTATGTAAAGTAATATTTAAATTGCGAACCGTAAATTGTGATTATTGAATCGATTAAGTGAATGGTCCGACTGTCCTTATAAAATTACGATTTTGGTGGCTAACACTATTTCAGTATCTAGCCGTCAAACAATCTAATAACATAAATAAGGAATATCCTCATTGTGATAAAAATACAGAGAAGGAAAGGCGTATGCGTCAATTTGAGAAGAACATCTCTCAGGACTTTATATTTTTAAATAACGTCATTTCTCATTTTTAAATTTTACTTTCTAAATCAGTAATCGCCGAAGTACGACTAAATTCCACAAAACACTTATGTTTAAAATTAAAACACACTGTAAACCTTGCTGTAAAAATCATGTTTCAAATATTGGGCATATTTTATTTTAACCATTTTGTTAACTGCCTCTCTTATTGACAGTCCTAAAACGATCACGCAATCTACAGCAAAAACCACTTCGAGCTTGACCTGCTCGACCAAAAAGAAAATAAATAAATTAATAGCAACAGTAAATTGACCTTTCGCGTTACGCTTTTGCTAAAGATTGAGCAGACTGACACGCTCTTTATTGTCTTCTAATTTTATTTAATTACCTTCACCTCAGATTCGCAGATTAGAAGAAACTGAGAGTAAATGAAGTTAAGTTAAAAATTTAAAATTAAATATGCACTTAATGATGCGTAGGCCCGAATGAGACGTCGCGTCGGGGAAACGTGCAAATTACACAGTAAAAAATCGCCTGTTAAATTTAACACTAAAAGTGGTCTATCCCAATCTAGCGTAGATTTAACCATCTTCGAACGTGTAACATTACCAAAACCCCGTGTAATGTGCTTTACCCTACTTAGTGTTACATATTATGTCACTAAAAATGGTGAAACTTTTATACATATCTGTGTAATAAAACACTTAATTTGGTAAAACTTACACTAAAAAATTAAACCTAACTGCGGTGTGTGAAATGTTCACTTGGAGGTGTTGTTTTTCACTAGGCTGTGTTACCATTTTAATAAGTATAACACAGTTCCGTGTAAATTTTACCACATTACGTGTGCTTTATACATCTAATTACACTATCTCGTGAAATAAATAATATTACAGAAAAACTTTCTACTACGACACTATGAATGAATATGGCTAGTAACGAAAAGTGGCCCTGTTAAATTCTCTTGAGAAGAAAGTGGAGGGGATAAGGTTTCTGCAGGATATTCTTCTTCCACAATTACAAATCAACCAATCATTGCACCAATGCTTCGCGCACTTGCGGCAGGCACATTCTAATAATCCACTTCAAAGTTTGTCCAGCAACTTTCTCGTCTGAAGAAATCACGTGAAACGAGAACTGAAACCACTCATGTTTTGTGATTTTTCTTTATTCAACCACCTTGCTTCGACAGGTATGCCATATACTACACCCGTAATCCATGATACTATTTAAGTATAATATTAACAATCTCAAAATAAGTCATTTTCGTGTATATGTAAATCACTTTTCTATGAAATAAGTTTTTATAAAATTACATATCGATTCCAGAGCTGTTCACGACAGCAGATCTCTACAAACATTATCAAGGAAACATCGTTGAAATATCAAGTTCAAATGACAAGTCATCAATGTCGGAATTAAATGTCAGAAAAAAAATAATTTAAGAAAACGAATCTTATATTAAAGAAAATGGATTAAAACCGAAACAATACGGCATCTTGTGGTGATATATATCCGTAAAAAACCTCTACCGAGAAGTAATGACCGTAAGATAAGGTAAGATAATTAAATATTACAAGTTTGCTTTGTTGTTGTATTCACCACTATTTACTTTTTAAAAATCCCTAATCAACCCCATTCCTTTCA
This sequence comes from Pissodes strobi, assembly GCA_016904865.1. Classification (NCBI taxonomy): domain Eukaryota; kingdom Metazoa; phylum Arthropoda; class Insecta; order Coleoptera; family Curculionidae; genus Pissodes; species Pissodes strobi. The sequence goes on along the minus strand of JAEQML010060271.1, from coordinate 17,391 downwards.
GAAAAATAAAAAAATTAAACAAATTAAATAAAGGGAAACTTAAAGTACCAAGGGGACATCTTCTAATAGCCAAAATAAAGCACAAAAAACATGAACGGACCGTACAGGAATCTGGCTAATAAAGTTCAGTTACCCCAGAGAATATATATAAAATGCATTGAAATTAGGGTCCGCCGCCTCATATATAGGGTACCTACATATTTTATGAAATCAATTAACTACAAAACCATTCAAGTGCAAAACTAGTACATTACTAACATTTGTTGACAAGCACGTTTCGAAACAAACGTGGAGTTTACGCTCTTAAAACTCATTTAATGCTAAATATCTACTGTTCTTTAAGGTATGCGCTTGTGTAGCACTCTCTACCCTTTCCGGAAGGCCTTAATACAAGGAATATCGACAGCCCGACGTAGATGCAAATTTACTGGATTCACCCTGAATTACTTAGGGATTTATTAATGTGTAATGTACTGTAGCCAATTGTATAATAATTATACTATTACTTCTCTAGGTGTCTTATTTTAAAATTTAACCTATATTTAAACAATCCTTATTTCAATTTCTTCATTTTTAAATTATTCTTGCTAGGATGATGAATGCAAATTTACTAAGATAACAAGAGATAAGGTCTATTATATACAGAATAGTGAATGCAAAGTAATTCAAATATAAAAAAAAATGATAGGAATAGAAATTTAGCTTTAACTAATAAATATTGTGCTGTTTCAAAACGTCAACTCTTTGCAAACCAGAAGCGTAATCCACAAATTTGGTAACGTACAAAAACTTCCCCTCCCTGTATTGTAAACCACCCATTTTGATGCTGTTTTGAAGGACGTTAGTGAGAATTACCAAAAAGGTATCGATTGCCCTTGACGACGAGTTGTAAGTCAACTTACCACCCTTGGGTGGTAATAATTTATGCCACCCTGTATTCATTAAGTTTAAACTACAAACATAGGAGATACCTTTAATTTTTTATGTCATCAACAACGTCAAGCTAATAATGATTTATAAAAATGGAGTAATATTAAGTGAAATGAATATTAATAGTACAATTATTATAATAATGAACATTATTTACAAAATTTGGATAAATGTTTTCTCGTTTTTTTCTCAATTTGTATGGAATGTTCTGACTCCATAAATTCTCCATCTCTAACCAAGTTTTCTGTTACTCTTGAAGTACTGCAGGAGACTTCTGGCTTCGTTATATTGTACAAAATTTTATTTGCAACTTCCTTTTTATTGTTGACACTCTCGGCTACATAACTCTCCGCAATCGTTGCAGATTCTCATCCTCCATGTCGCTTGAGAGCTAAGACATCAACTCCAGTATTTGCTAATAAAGGGGCCGACGTTCTTTTAAGGGAGTCAGTGTCCAGTATACTGCTTAAAATTCTCAGAGTTCAGAAATTTAACAATTTTACTTGGAATTGAAGAAATCGGGTTTTTCCCGACAGGCTGATTTAAGCACTCTCCACTTTGATATAGCATGAAGAAGCGAGGATCGCTCCAGCAATTCCCATTATCATTACAACCTTCATCATTAAATAAATATCATCGGGTGCTTCAAACATGAACTTATTCACATTTTCCCTGTCAAACACATTGGACTTTTTAGGTTTATACCCGTCATTTCTTCTTTTTAAAAATGCTCGAAGTTTAGCATACTTGGAAATATTTATGTTTTCCTCTATGAAAAGGGTGGACTTCAACATGAAATATTCACACCATAAGCTTGATGGAGACTTTAATACAGCAGATTTTTCGTGAAAGTACGCCAAAAGCACCGTTTCTGAAACTACAGTAGCAGTCTTTGCTTGGCACCATTTCTTGAAGTATTGCAGATACGTTGCTTCATACCTCTTCCTCAATTTTTCTGACAGCAGCGACAGACAAGCGATATTTGCTGATTCTTCTATATCCATTTGGCAATTATACAAATCAATAATTTCAATTTTTCACAATTTTTAATGGTAATTATTGTTTATACGGTTTTCTGCTATTTTTGGATTATATGGAAACATTTTTATGTAGGCACGTTCTAGTGTTCTTGTTTTCTTTTTTTAATTTGGGTTAGTTTTGGTTAGTTTGGGTTAGTTTAGGATAATTTGTGTTAGTTAACCCAAAGTAACCAAAACTAACCCAAATAAAAAAAATAAAACAAACATAACTTTAAAAAAAAGAAATCTCTTCTCCGCCAGTATATTTGCAATCCCCAAAGATACTAGAATGTGCCTATATAAAAAATGTCCATTTAATCCAAAAATATCGGAAAACTGTATAAGCAATAATTACCTTTTTAATAATATAATGAACTGTCAGCTTGACGTTATTGATAAAATAAAAATGTTTATGACGCTATAGAAACCGGCCACAGCTGTCTTCATAATTTCATGTGAGTATCGAATTACACTAATAAGAATCCAAGAATAAATTCTGCAGGGAGGAGAAAAAATCTTATATACTCCGCGGGATGTAAGTACATTTAATAGTCTCGAACTACACTCCTCCAATAAATTAACGCACCACCAAAAAATATAACCAAAAGTTTAAAGTAAATTTTTGTCCAAACTACTTGCCTGATTTCAATGAATTTTTTTTGAATGACAGGTTGACTCGTCCAGAAAGTTAGTGTACTCCTGTATTTGCATAAAAACTTATTTTTCTATAAATACAGGGTGTTGCAATGATAACAAGTTTTTCTCATAAAATTGGTAACACCCTGTGGAGTTCAACAGTTACAATATCAACTTAACATTAAAATCAAAATGTAGCTTTATCTTTTTGTAACATTTTCTTTTTTGATTTACTCTATTATCTTGGTCACAACAAGAGAAACACAATTTTATAGCATAACATGTTGTACTTAAAATTTATTATCCAAATGTAACAACGAAAAACAAAGAAACAAAATGTAAAAAAATGTCAGTAGCGAGTATTTCCGCCTCTAGCACGAATAACTGCTTGGCAACGAGGGCCCATACTTAAAATAAGCGAGCGTATATCATTTTGGTTAAGTTCTTCCGATATTTCAATCAGTCGCCTCCCCACGTCTTCCAAAGTGTTTAAGTTCCGTTTCTCTTGTAACCTCCTCCCAAGAGTGTCCCAGAGATTTTCTATGGGATTAATATCCGGGCTTCGAGCTGGCCATGCCATGGTATCTATGCCAACTTCCTCTTGATAATTCCGCACAACTCCAGCAACATGAGGCCTGGCATTATCTTGCATCAACAACAATCCATGCCCTATATATGGCGCGAATGGAATTACCTTCAATATGTACCTTTCAGCTGTAAGGCTTCCATTTATGACCACAAGTTCTGTGCGACCAGTCAAAGAAATACCTCCCCAGACCATCACAGATCCTCCTCCAGGAGGATGGTATTTGAAAAATTACACTGAGCATATCGTTCGTTAGGGCGTCGATATACACGCATGACGCATGCGCCTGTCGTTAATGCACAAACAAAAGCTTGACTCATCCGTAAATAATACCTGTTGCCATTCAGCTTCTAACCAGTTACCATGTTCCCTGGCAAAATTCAGCCTGGCTCTTTGATGATCTCTAGTTAGCGCTGGCCCCGAGCAGCAATTCTAGGTCTCAAATTGTGTTCTCTTAGTCTCTGGCGAACTATTTCACCACAAATTTGTAAACCATTAGCATCTCAAAGCTGGGTTTGAAGGGTCCGGGCTGTTACAAAACGTTGTCTTAATGCTGCTAGTCTTAAAAACCGTTCCTGAATAGGGGGTTGTTATTCGATTCCTTCCCTATCCCGGTCTGCGACCATGGTTTCAAGTATCTCTAAATCTTTGTATAACTCGCGAAATGGTTGTATGACATACATTAAATCGTCTACCAATTCTTCCGTAATTCCAGCCTTCCTCAAACAATATTAATGCTTGAGCACATTCTTCGCGAGTAAGATTCCGTGTTTCACGTTGCATATTAATTAAAATGAAGCTTTTTGCAAAGAAAAAAAACGTAAGGACTAACACTGAAAATACATTTCTATGAAATGCGTTTTGACACCTGTATATTTAGCTAATGACAATTTGCTTTAACTTATGTTTTTTCATAGCCTGCTACTCACTTTATTGCGAATAATGCAAATTTAAATTAATAAAAGCATGTTATGTTATAAAATTGTGTTTCTCTTGTTGTGACCAATATAATAGAATAAATCAAAAAACAAAATGTTCCAAAAAGACAAAGGTACATTTTGATTCTAATTTTAAGTTGATATTTTAACTGTTGAACTCCACAGGGTGTTACAAATTTTGATATCATTGCAACACCCTGTATTTATAGAAAAATAAGTTTTTATGCAAATACAGTAGTATACTAACTTTCTGGAAGCGTCAACCTGTCATTCAAAAAAAAATTCATTCAAATCGGGCAAGAAGTTTGGACAAAAATTTCCTTTAAATTTTTGCTTATTTTTTGGTGGTGCGTTAATTTATTGGAGAAGTATATATTGTCAGCCCTCGCTATCGCTCGGGTACAAAATCGTCCTCGACTAGTAAATGTCACTTACATCCCTTATAGTATAAATAACTATTAGGCAACTAGACGGTTACATTAGCTGACACTTTTACGGTATTTCCGCCGAAAAAATGCTGTGAGAATGGGCCTGTTGCAGCCGGGATAAATTGTATCAAAAGAATATCCTCGAGAAATATTATCGAGAATATTCTCAATAAGAAAATTATCTCAGTAATATTTCCAATAGCGTCTGTGTACGGTGTTTTATCGATCGATTGCCATTGCGAAAAATACATTCATCACAAATCCCAAAAAGCAATGTGGGGAATTACCTTATTACGAAATTCTAAAATTCTAAAAAAAAATACTAGTTTATAGAAGTGGCGGAGAGAATGAGGTAACTGATACAGATATATCATTATCTCATATTTTGCTAATAGTTTCACATTTTTTGTCATAAATAATAACTTTGCAACCTCATTACCTAAGTAAATCCGGATCAGAGTGAAGTTGTTTAGATTTACAGATTTCGGGACATAAAATTTTAGTCAGCTTCTTCATGGTACCTACCTCGTTGGAGCTTAATATGTTTGTTATTGCGAAATATTCAAAATAAGCTACGAGTATTAGAATCCCACCCGTTGTAGCACATTATTTCGCGATACTGATAATACGATGTAATTTGTCCCCGTCAACTGAACTGACGCGATATCGATATCAATGCAATCCATCATTTTATCATATCAGTAAATATTGTGGCACCAATTGAACCGGAGGTAGTAGTCAGTAGATGACTTCGCTGCAGACGATAAATCAAGGGACTGCTAACCGGTATTGCTGCACTCAGATTTAATAAGTCTTAAAAGATTTATATGTATTTCGTGCAGCCTTTACCGAGCGATTACTCATTGAGAAAGACGCGCAATGCCTACATTGTCATGCAGCTGCCGTAAATATTTCCATTGAAATACGGAAATATTTATTCAGCGCAATAATAGGTGTTTAAAATAATAACAGAAATATGTGGTGTCATGTGGCCTCATGAGAATTTTGTTTAGCCCTACCTGCAAACCCTCAGAAAATTGTGATTCAAAACAAGTTAAAAACTGTGACATATATATTTTTTTAAATTCATTCATTCATTTTTAAACTAGTCGTTTTTCATAAAACAGTGGTCATATGCGAATACAACATAAAGTATATCAACACTAGTAGTAAAAAATTATATTTTTTCACGAAGATTAAAAAGTCAATTAGTCTATATCAGAATTTCGTGACTTCCTTCAAAAAATCGAAACATTTATATCACTGAAAATTTGCTTAGACATTATTTTATCTCTACTCGATACGGATTACAACTTTTTCATAAAAGTTATGCGAAAAAAAGTTCAAATTTGCAGATCCCCAGAAAAGTGCCATCAAAAATTAACTGATCGGTATTTCACTTCTTCAGAAAACTGATATCATTTTCGAATTCTACAGGACCGAAAATATAGGTAAAGTTGTAGAAAACCTTACCTCAAAAAATTTTAAAAAACCGATAAGTCGATATCAGATTTTCTTTATCTCACTAAAAAATTCGACAAATTTTAATGTCTTTGAAAATATGTTTACTAATTCGATAGCGTAGATCAAGAAAAAAAATCCTATTTTAGTCGGTATGAATTGGCAGGAAATCAGAATTGATCTGACGGATGACATAACACACTACTTACTAGGCGATACTGCTTACTCTTTTCTGATAGTACCTATCGTACATTATACGGATAATCTGACAATTCAAAAAACAGATGTGTTTCTCGACAATTAATGTGGCAGTTGCTTAATGTACAATATCTATTCTGCTGTTTATTTGTTTGATAAACCGCATAAGTTTACTACACTATAGAGACACTCGTGCTTCCTCAATTAATAAAATAAACAGAGAGAAACATAATACAAAAATAAACAGCAGCAATGCGACATAAACACACGCTTGTAATTTAATGATGTATCACATGGTTATTTCGAATATGTGCTTTGTGATTTTTATTTTCTCAGATTTCAGCCGTATCATGTACTTCATAAACGATTAAATAAACTTTGTATAAATTTCTTAAAATGATTTTATTCAAACCGAGGTAGGTACAATTCGTATGTACATATTTGTTTTGGTCAATATAATCGCATCAAGTAAAAAATCATTGCTAGAAGATTGATAGTATATTGCCCTTGCCACAGTATTTTTGGGATAAGAGCTAAAAGTGGTTTATGTGTGCCATAATCAGCTGTCTGACCATTAATTTTTTTTCATATATATTTTTTTATGTTCGGCACACACTCAAAAGGAAAATCCTATATCACTCAATGAGTGGTGCGTGTGCGGAGAAGATGGTGGGCGTTGGACTTGAAGCGCTGTAGGTTGTAGTTTTCGGGAAAGACGTTACTCGAAAGACCATTTTAGAGCAAGACAGTCCTACAGATAAAGGAGTCCTGTAACAGCGACGTCCTAGGTGTTCGCAACTGAATCGTATGTTGATGAGCAGCTTGTGTCTGGCGGGTGTTTCTGGTTGGCACAACTCTGGGCGTCAGCTCGTTCGAATACCTTCCATAGTAGTATCGATAGTAAATAGATAGGTCTGCCACTTCTCTTCGATGTTCAAGGCTATCAAAGTCTTTAGTCAACCCTGGGTCATCCAGAAGACAGACTGCTCTCCTCTGCATGGAGTTCAATATCTTGAGCAAGTGTTTGGGTGGCGAGCGCCACACATGGGAACAGTATTCCAGAGATGGTCTTATCTGGGCCTTATAGAGCCATAAGAGCTGATGAGGTGTATACTACTTTTATGCTCTATAGGGTGCTTCTAGCTTCTGTGCCACCGCCTGCCTTGACGATTTTGGCGGCATTTTGTTTTCTACGTTGATGCCCAGCACGCTTATGGATGATGCCAGAGTCAGGGTTTGCCCTGTCATTAATAAGTCATATCCCGCGGTGTTTGCTTTTTGAGAAGACAGTTGCTTGAGTCTTTCCTGTGTTAAACTGGACATTGTTTTCCTCACCCGATTCCACAATGGCGTTCATATCCTCATTGATGGCAGCAATCTGATTTTCTCGCTCGCGTTGGGGACGAGCAGCGGTCATTGGAGTCCGTGACATGAATGAGGGTATAAAAGTGTTGTCGTCTACAAAGCCGTAAATAGAATTCTTTATCCTATGAGGTAGTTGACATAGAGCAGCAAAAGTGTGGGAGGCAATATACACCCTTGCACCTGAGCGCATTTCCAGCTAGAAGGAAAGCATGCAGTTCTGTATGATAGGCAGAAAAGCCTGCATAGTGGAGATGTTAGTTCTACAGCGCATTTATTAAGCACTATTGCGGTAACGCCATCCGGTCCTGTGATCTCGTTAGTGTCTAGGCTTTTGAGTATTCGTTTCGCTTCGCGTTGGCGGAATATTAGACCTGGCATTGATAAATTCACTCCCGGGATAGTTGGGGGAGTCTTTTCTTCAGATTCTAAGGTAGAATTTGATGCAAACATTTCGGCAAGAATGTTCGCTTTTTCTTTGGCCCTTCCCTCCTTGCTCTCTCCAATGGTCCGCTCATATTGGTTTCTAGTCGTGATGAATTTATGTGGATTTTCGCATGTCGGATCTCGGCGCCATTTACGGTAGGCGGCATTTTTAGCATTGATCGCTCTTGAGCAGTTTTTCCAAACCCATGGTTTGCTGCTGAGAATACGTTTTATAGAAGAGGGGATGAAAGCTTCCGTATCAGCTAGGATAACTTGAATTATCTCATCAGCAGATTCAGAGGTGTTTTGTTAAGAATAGATCCAGGAGGCTAGCAAGTCTTTTTGACACTCAGGTGACTCAGGGATCCTGGTAGGTTCGTCAACCATCTAAAGGTGGAATTCCCTCGGAGCGGCTATCGCTGACGATAATCGCGTAGTGATTATCGCTCAACGATAATCGCTATAGGTATGTTTTCCACCCAGCGTTCGCGACATTAAATTTCAAGCGAGCATCGGTAATTTTCCTATTGATTGTGCATTCGTTCTGTGTCAGTCAAGTCATTGGAATTAGTTTATAGCGGAGTAGCAAACTACTTGCGGCTTATATGATGTAAGTATGAAGAAGCCGAAGATGATGACATACTTCAAATGTGTGTGGTTCTACGAGATGAGGTCGATACGATATACAGTATGTCCCCGGATGGGGTTAACAAGAGGACAAATGGACTAAAAATTGAAAGATACGAAAAAGTTATTCTTGATAAAAGTTTTTGCTTCCTCTAAAACTAAGAACTGCCCAAAAAACAATACCTTATATTATACAGAGCGATCACAAATTAACAATACGTGTAATTTTCCAAGAGTAATTTTATTTTTTTTAATAATGTTAAACAAAAAAGTTGATTGCAGATAAGTTATTGAAATGCAGGAATATTATTAACAAGTATACAGGGTGCTACAAATTCCAGTGGCGCAACTAAAAAATTTGCAATTTAAGGGTGATTGACATGCCGTCGAGAAATTTAGAAAATTCCGTCTACCTCCGGAGATATACGTAAAAAACTGAAAAATCATCTATTTTGTTTTCATTTTTTCCTGCCTTTGTTTGAAGAGATAAAGTGAAATAATGTGCCACTTTTTCTCCTCTACAAGCTGGCGGTATCAAATTCTAAATCTTTAAAAAATGGCAATAATAATGTGACATTTATTTTACTTTATCTCTTCAAACAAAGGCAGGAAAAAATAAAAATTAAATAGATGATTTTCGATTTTTTACCGATATCTCTGGAAGTAGACGGAAATTTCTAAGTTATTTGACGGCATGTCAATCATCCTTAAATTGCGCAACTTTGCCCCAATTTAACTGACCCAGTATCTCTTACGGCTTTTAAGATACCCATACAAAGAAACGAATTTGTAGCACCCTGTATACTTTTTAATACTATTCCCGCATTTCAATAATGTATCTGCAATCAACTTTTTTGTTTAACATTATTAAAAAACATAAAATCACGTAGTTTACTCTTGGAAAATTACACGTATTGTTAATTTGTGATGGCTCTGTATAATATACGGTATTATTTTTTAACAGTTCTTAGTTTTCGAGGAAGCAAAAACTTTTATCAAGAATAACTTTTTTTCGTATCTTTCAATTTTTAGTCCATTTGTCCTCTTGTTAACCCCATCCGGGGACATACTGTATATCTCTAGACCGGAAGAGGGCTTTTTCACTAAGTTTAATACAAACCCATTTGAAGCCTGACGATAAAAAATTCCGAAAACGTTTCAGATTGAATCGACCTCAGTTTAAACTAAGGAAAAGTCGTTGGTCGCAGCGACTACGTTTGCTCTGGGAGAAGGCAGTTCGCGACGCACGCTGCCCCCAGCGATTATCGCTGGCGGCTATCGCTTGTAGGAAAGTGATTCCATAAAAGAACAAAAGTATCAGTCTCAGCGCGATCGTCGCAGCGACGATCGCTGAACGATCATCGCAGCTATCGCTCGGAGGGAATTCCACCTTAAAGGTGGAATTCCCTCGGAGCGGCTATCGCTGACGATAATCGCGCAGCGGTTATCGCTCAGCGATAATCGCCATAGGTATGTTTTCCAACCAGCGATCGCGACATTAAATTTCAAGCGTGTACCGGTAATTTTCCCATTAGTTGTTCGTTCGTTCTGTGTCAGTCAAGTCATAAGTTTTTGGAATGAGTTTAAAGCGGAGTAGCAAACTACTTGCGACTTATATGCTGTATGAAGAAGCCGAAGATGATGACATACTTGAAATGTGTGTAGTACAACGAAATGAGGTCCATCCGATGTATACCTCTAGACCGAAGGAGGGCTTTTTCACTCAATTAATACAAACCCATGTCCTATACCTATCTCCAACTGTTTTTGAAATATTAACAGTTGAAAATCGACGATTTACCAAGTTTCATAGCCTGTAAAATCTAAACGGCTAAAGATAGAGCAAAATGGTTTGCACTTTCCTATCTTGGTTTTTCATAAGCTATCGTCTGACACTAATTTTAGAATTAACCAGAGGTTAAATTTAACCGGAATTTCTTAACCTCTGGTTAAATAAAAAAAAAATAGTGTCAAACAATAGCTTATGAAAAACCAAGATAGGAAAGTACAAACCATTTTGCTCTATCTTTAGCCGTTTAGATTTTACAGGCTATGAAACTTGGTAAATGGTCGATTTTCAACTGTCAATATTTCAAAAACAATTGGAGATAGGTAAAGGACAGTATTTATGAAATATGTCTAGAATTCTCCGCAAAATCCAAATATGCAATAATATACAGGGTGTTCCATTTAAAATAACAAAATTGATATTTACCACTGCTACATGGCACACCCTGTATATTCAAGGATGACGAATCGTGGCGGTGAGACAAAATCCTAAAACTTTTGTATTTACCATTTTTCCATATCTTTAAAAATAAAGCTTGTACCCTATTCACAATATAACCGAACACCCTGTACATATCAGGGGCGGTTTCCCAATAAGTGTGCCACTGCCTGTGAAAATAAATAGACAAATAAAATCTCCTTCCCTACATACAATTTAACATAAACTAACTATAATTTGCGAATTTACATATTTTTAAATCTCCACTGGCCGATACATTGTTATGGAAAAGTCGTTGGCTGCAGCGACTATATTTGCTCTCGGAGCAAGCAGCTAGCGACGCACGCTACCCCCGGCGATTATCGCCGGCGGCTGTCGCTTGGAGGAAAGTGATTCCATAAAAGAACAACAGTATCAGTCTCAGCGCGATCGTCGCAGCGACGATCGCTGAACGATCATCGCAGCTATCGCTCGGAGGGAATTCCACCTTAAGTAAGTCCGCGACTTATAGCGAAAGTCTCGGCTTCTCGTCCTTCATCGTCATTTTTATTGGACTGTTTCAACCAGTCGATGTTATGCACATTGAAGTCTGCTACTCCAATTTCTGCCGTTGGATAGTTGACCTGCAGAAAATCAATTTGATTGCCAAGATTTGAGAAAAGCCGTTTATATTGGTGTTCGCTAGATGGTCTATACAAGCAACAAATGAATTTGGTTGTTCGATCTGTGCTTAATTTGAACCACATGACGTCGAAGTCCTTAGGTTCATATGTTTCTTCTCGTTGACAATATAAATCGTCTCGTATAAAACAGCAAGGAGTAAAGGTTATATCCCGGTATAGTCAAGTGAACAAGTGTAGTGCTAGATTTTAAATTAAACATTCCAAAAAAATACTAAAGTCTTTCTTTTATAGGGTCAAAACTGATGGCTCTATCCTAACATCATTAGATTATAGGATTTATTGAATTAGCAAACATGTATTTTCACGAGAGATAAGCTCTCGCTGACAAACTAATCCAGGGCCTCAGTTGGGGGCTTACTGGGTGCATGAAACTTTACAGACTCGTTTATGAGATTAAAATAAGGGACTCCTATTAGGGAACGTTTCATCTTTGTCTAGACAAAGGCCTGACCAGTTTTCGCAAACATTGGCTCAATTACTAATTCTGCACGATCCAACAGTCCATTTAGTTAGTTTTAAATCGATCAATACGACATCAAAGCTTCGCTAACAAATTGAGCGGAAAATTAGGTTATTTTAGATGCTGTTTGGATTGCAAACGGGCATCGAAATTAGTTTATTGTTGGTATTAAAATAGGCTTTCGATAGCACACGGCCAGTGGTATTACTATATTCAGATGTGGTTCGCTATTTATAATTTTGAAATAAATGGTCTGCGTGTTAGCTAATTTATTTATTATGAGCTTACCACTAAACCAGTTTTACTTTATAAAAAGTCTGCATTTAATGACTTATGATTTATGTCCGTAATAATAGTAATTAATTAAAGTATATTTGTACCTAATTATGGTTTATCACCGACTCATTTTCATCATTTCATTTCCCATGTAAAAACTGGTAGTTTTGCACAAATTAAAACTACTAGATTGTAAGACATTAATTATTATCGAATATTTTAAATTGAACATTGTTTATTGGTTCGTTTAAATTCCTTCTCGTTTTGTAAAAGTTCAATCAGTTGCCTTTCTTCACTTATCTATTTATAAAATGCCAAGACTTAGCTAGCCGGCCGTAATTGAATACCTGGCAAGGTTTCATATTTAAATGTTATGACTTTAACAGACTAGTTAGTTTATGCTCTAAGTAAACAAAATTTCGCAATGACATGTTGAATACCTAGTCCCTATATTAATTAGTCGGAGAGAATAATAAATTTATATCTCAGCATAGGGTTACTAGAATGATCGGAATTTTAAGCGTATTAATATGTACTGGAAGGGGCTATATTTTTCGAATATTTAATACATTTTTGAAGAAAATTAGTAATATACTAAGTCGACAAATTTAATATGTGGTTTAACATACAATTTTCACATCCAACAGTTTTAATTCAATAGACAAGCGCATGAATTTTTATTTGTGGCATTACAAGGTTCAATCAAGACAAATACTTTTACGAAAATCTGACACAATTAACGCCAATCGAATATACTTTGAAGCCCGAAAAACCGCATCCGAGAGCGAAAAGCCTATCACCACAAGAGTCCTCTGTAAACTCATTACTAAAGTCCCGTCACGAATTCACGAGCTTTGGGCAATGTCTGTTTACCGACGCTAAACGGTTTCCGAGAAACGAGAAGTCGGGTTTACTATTTGCACTTCGGCCGGATCCAAAGACACGACCGACGAATTCCTATCTACTCCATCGCTGATAAAACTAGCATGCTAATCGGTTTAGCCTTAGAATTAGATCGGAATGCATTTTTATGCTATTAACACTTCAGCGCCACGTGCCTACTGGTGGACATTTTAATTTTTCAACATAAGACCATGCGACCACCAGTGAGTGGTCATTATTGAATCTCGTTGACGGGACAAAGTATAAAAGTATGTTTAGTTGTGATTTTTGAAACATGCTAGACACATCGCGTGTTCACACTGCTCACAAATAGTGTTCACCTTTTTAGCATTTTTTCGAGTATAGGCTAAATTGTGATGCCTTGTCACATTTTTATAGCATACACTACATCTCTTTCTGGTCACTCTTTTTTGACCCTCCACTTCTCTTAATGTGTGTCTTTGGACTTGGGACTCTCTAGGGTTGATGGTTGAACAAACTCTCGTCTATACACATGAATATCACTTTGGCTTCCTGGCTTCCGCATGCCCAGAGCACGGTATAAATAAGTATAGGCTGGAGACAAATTTCGAATTTTGTCGAAGCGTTTGGCGACAGGGCGAATCCGGATCAATCTGGTTCGTGGCCACTGGTGGCCACCGAGGCCCCGCTACGAGAGACAGAGTGTGCAAACGTCCTGAGATTGTGTACTTTCACGTCGCGTTGTCTTCTAATTACCGAGGAAAGCGCATCAGCGGATACTTTTTGAATCTCACCCCACAGGCTGCTCGCTGCTGCAGGTATTTTTTTACCGTGCTGCGGCTCTTGCGTTTGATGCAAAAACATCAAACGATTTTTGCTGAGTATAGTTCTACTCGATATTATTTGTACTCTGCCCAGAGTACGGGTGCCTCTAGGACGGATAATATTTGGGCTGTGTTGCCAAACTTCTTCTGATTTCTGGTCACCTAATTATTTTGAGTAATCCATAATGGTGACAATGGTAGAAATTACGAAATATTAAAAACGTAATGTAAAAAGAATGTTTGCTGATAATAAAATTTCCTAATTCCGACGATTCTATAAAAAAAAATCCATTTTCCCTTTTGGGTTGGGTATGAAAATTGCATAAAATGGGAAAATTCCCTTCAGTTAGGACCACTGCGCAAGAAATACATTAAACTCAATAGCAATTAACCAATGAAACGTCATATTTACTAACTTTAGTACCAGCGTCTGGCCGCTGTGGGTAGCCTTAGATCCAGACTTCTGCCGAATTGCACAGTTTATGGCGCTACATACGTTGTTTAATGTTTACATTTGTATTTCTACATTTTCACTTCATACAATGACTCATTTCTAGCGAGCAGCGATTATAAATCATGATGGACCGGACAAGGTTTGTTTCTTATTTAGAGGGTTTGTTTACTATTTTGGAACATCTAATCTTTCACTTCACGCATGGGCCTTCGCTCGCTTCGCTCGTTACGGAGGCACAACCAACAAAAACTAACCCAAGGCGTACCCAAAATTAATAAAAAAGACTTTTTACAAACATAACCTTAAAAAAAAGCCTTGCCCTTGGCGGCAATCGAACCCGCAGCGTCGTGTCGCAAACGCAGCATCGGACCACCACTATACCACTAGAGACATTGAAAGAAACTCACTGGACCGTGAATACATTCAACAAACCCTATAAATAGTAAATAAACCATGCCTCCCCTACCCAAGTGCCATTATGGTTTGCAACTGCGGCTCGCTAGAGGCAAATCATGCAATACCCTCGGCTCGCTCGCAAAAACTAACCGAAGGCATACCAAAAACTAACTAATCCAATAAAAAAAAAACTTTCAATGACCAGGCGTTGAACCACATATTTTGCGTTCTAGAGAAGCGAAATTCGCCAGCTGAGCCAACTCTCACATCCCTGGTTTTGTCGAAACGTTTTATACAAACGCGTGATGTGAAGCGGCAAGACGGTGGTCGTATGCACGATATGATATCTTACCTTTCCCGTTATTATAACATGATACAAAGAAAACAATCATGTTATTATAACATATGTGGTAGAAGTTATTAAATGAAACAGTACACGTTTAAATTTAAAGCATTTTACTGCGTGGCGACAACTAGGGAGCGTATGCTGCCATCTGATGTGATAAGTTGTCACCGAATCGTCATTTTTTGTACTAAGCATTAGTACGTCACGTTTGTCTTTCCCCTTTAGTACTACCGTTTTATTTTCATTCAGACGTGCAACTACGTCTCTCTTTTTTAATTTTGCTTTTGTAACTTCTGGAGGATTGCCTTTTCGATTAACTCTTAGAGTTCCAACGAGATGTGTTTTCTTTTCAATCATTTTATCTGCTAAGGAGACACTTGTATACCAATTGTCAAAGAAGAGAATTTTTCCTGAATTAAAGAGACCATCCATTAACTCAATTAAAACTTTTTTGCAACAGACATATTTTCTGTTTTCTCTTTGCCTGTATCGACTTTGAATGCCCACGTGTAACTTCCTGTTGCACAAAGTTTAAAAATTCAATTCCGTATCTATGTCTCTTGTTAGGTATGTATTGCCGAAAATATATTCTTCCATGAATTGGAACATTACTTATGTCAATACACACGATATCTTCTGGAACAGACGCTTCTTGAAACATAAACTGGATCCTATTTAGAACGTTAGGTATTTTATAAAGACGATCATTCGTATCTCTTTGTCTCTCGTTATCACAAGTAAGAAACATACTCGATATATTTTCAAATCTATTTCGACTTATTACTATAGAAATTTTATTTTGATACAGCATGCTCCTGAACCAATAATCCCTTAGCTGTGGTACTTTAAAAAGGCCCATTCAAATTATAATTCCAAGACATTTACGCATTTCCGGCCGATCGGTATTAACCCATTTTGCAAGTTTTGTTTTTTGTGTTTGATTGCCGGAGTTTGCGACCGCAATAATATTTCGTGTCACAAACTTCTTACTCTCGGTAACAAACATAACTGATTATAGAATAAGCGCTAAAGTAGCAGCAACGTCGGGATTCACGCATGTATTCGGAAACTCGTCAAATGTTAATCGGTCTCCATCAACAGGCTCCCATTTTCGATCATTTATCAAGTGTTCAAGAGGAACAACGTCATCAGGATCTTCATCCGAGTTATTTTCTGTATCTTCTTGATCAATAACCTCCAAATCCGTGTCATCACAGATTTTAAGTAAGAAATGTTCTCTTCTGGCTCAAAGTCTCGATCAGCAATTGAATCATCTGAACATCCCGCTTGCTTCTTCTTCATTTATATTTTTGAACTCAGCAGCAAGCTTAGCATCTGTTAAGATCAAGATCACCGAACAAGATTTGGTTTATCAAAAGTAAATAGCACAAAATCATACCAGTTGCAATATATCGATAAAATTTTAAAAATAATGTTGGTCCTAGCAAATCCAATCGTGAGCGCGAGGTATACTGCGTAATAAGAAATTGTGTGTTATTCTAGAGCATGATAAAATAATTTTGATAGAAAATAAAATATTTTCATTTCAGGGTATGCTTTTGAAAACTAGTTTCAAAAACATAGGATTAGGGAAAGAGAGTACAACATGAAATCACGTTCGATAACATACAAGCTTAAGTCGTTCTTAATAAAAAAAGGCAATTGAAATAATTTACTCCTATACATGTAGGAGTGTGATATAATCGACTATATTAGCGGGATGAAGCCAAATGCCGATCGATAAATCATTTCACCTTCACTCCTACCCCCACCACTTATCTTCACACCATGTCATCTGCTTCCCACTCTAAGTTTTCTTCCTTAACTTGTCATTTCCCCTGTCAGTCAATGTCCATATTCCAAGGGGAAATCCAGAGGGATGGAGGTCAATTATATCCCCTAGGTCTAAAAACTGTAAAATAAAATCAATTAATAAGAAAGTTTGCCGTTACTGTATGCGCGTAAATATAATGAGTGTCTTCTAAATCTGCCACCTCTTCAAATAGTACTGGAGAAGGAGGCTAGATGAGCGACGTATAGATTGACACAGGCGATGATCAACAATCCGCAGGCGATCATCATGGTGCCCAACAGGCTGAAAAATGCCTATGAGCAGGACAGTGTGCTGGGTCTACCATCAGATGTTATGCCTACCAAAACTACCAAAGAACTCTGAACATCTGAGAATAACAGACAATAGTGTGTTCACTGACGGCTCCAAGACCAATGATGGTACAGGAGCCGCTGCAT
>MU192764.1:0-11438 GCA_016904865.1 Pissodes strobi | reverse complement strand
TATATATAGATAAAGCAGTTTATAGAAGTTAATCAAAATATGTTGTCATAAATTGAGCTCTTATGTCTAAACGGTTAACTTTAGCGAAAATTTTCATAAAACTTTTTTTGTAGAAAATTTTATCTTCTTTAATTTTGCCCTTTACATATTTTTTCGAAAAATGCATAGTTTTCGAGATATTTGCAAAATACCGATTTTGGCCGCCATCTTGGCAAGTGTCGAATTGTGCATTTTACGGATTTTTAGTTAGGGACCTCGAAACCTACAAACCTGGAAAGTTTCAAATCTTCCGGACTTTTTTCCAGGTAAGCCCCTTTTTTGATCCCCAATGACTGAACTATTATCTGATCTACGGTTATCTAATGTAAGCCAGAAATCGTGAAAATTGAGAATAATAATAAAACTAGTTCGACCTACAACGTTATTGCGTCAGTCAATTAAAAGTTCAAAAAAAATTCGATCTAAATTCTGATTTATTCTAGATCAGCGGGTCTATCTGAATTATAGAATTTGATTAAATAAAATCAAGCATCTTAGGCTCGGCAAGATTGCCCAAAAATTCAAAGTTCATTCAAAAGAAAATTTTAGAATTTGATTAAGTAAAATCAAGCATCTTAGGCTTGACAAGATTGCCCAAAAATTCAAAGTTCATTCAAAAGAAAATTTGAATTACTAAATGTTAGCTTAATTAAGGAGAAAAAGTTAAAAAGTTATTCTTTGTTCGAAAACAAAGCCAAAAAAAAAATAGAGAACGTAAGTTAATTACAAAAATTTGCCGCAAAATATATGGATAAAAAAAATAAAATAGAAATTGCTCACTTGGCCGATGAGTAACTCCTCAGGTAGCTTCCAGAAAGAAATGCTCACGGTATAAAGAAGACTTCCTTGAAAGGCAAAGGACTGCAAGGCTCTATATGGGTAGTAACGCTAGACAGACGTAGCCAAGGAACACGACGTCGACGGTAGCAATGGATCCGACGGTGGAATAGACCAACGGTAGCAATAGACCCAACGGAAGAAGTAGACCCAACGGTAGCAGTAGACCCAAATCAGAATTTTAAAAAACAATAATTTACCTACCTAGGGGTAGCCAGTTGCTTATCGCTAGATGGCTTTCAGTTGGGCAAGTGGGCCTCTGTAAGAGATTAAAAAGGGCATTTAAAATCCACCCACGTGCGTCACAAAATGATGGCGGTCACAGAAAGACAAAAAAAATACACAAAAAACTCAACTCAGCTTGCAGAAGTACCACCAACACTTAAGAAAAGATAAGGCACAACTAAAGACTGAAACTGTTAAAATGACCCGGTTGGAAAAATCCCATTAATAGGTAAAATCAATCGGCGTCAAAAATGATTGCTTGACTCACAAGATCGTCGTAAAAGAGTGACCCAAGCGATCGAAAACCGAAAAGCAGCAAGCCGCACGAAGATTCCAACCTCGGAAAAAAGTCGCTCCACCAATGAATACAAGGAACGATGAATCACATGTCCCTCTCAATAATTCATCCCAGGGAATTAAACGATGAAAACCTGGGATTTTGATGTGTAGACATCCACGAAAAAAAAACTACACTGAGTAGCCAAAAGGGTATTGTCATTAAGCCACTCATAATTTAGTAACTGCGCGCGCGACGCCCAACCCCTCAACCAATCCAAAACAGTAGGCTATGAAAGCGGGAAGGCCAGCCACTTTATTTTCACACGCTAAATTCAATTGGGTCGAAATCGGATTATTTAGCAACGCGAATTTTATTTTAATTTCTCGATCTAGAGAACGTCGAAGCCAGATTATCTACGGGGGCTTTTCGCTACGAACCATGAGCGCGCTCAGAAACACACGTTCTAGGGTTAGAAGACAAAACGGCCTGTGGCAACTTAATATTTTTTTTGTTCACAGTCTAACAGTATTAATCGGTGGAAATAAAGGGTCGTAATCGATAATTACCGCAATATTTTTTGCCTGTTCTAAAACATCGTTAAAGTCCTTATCTGATCTAATATTATATAAATATGTTTGCTGCATTAAAGTTATATTTGGTAATGTAGCATTCGATTCCTACATAGTTTTGCTTATGATGTTTATTTTTGTTAATATATTATACCATGTAATAATGGAGCAAATAAACTGAAACGACTTAATTTAGAAAATTAATGAATTTTCCAAATTTTTAGCATTAGAATCTCCTATAAATAAATAAAGCAGTAGTGAAAGAATACTAGTTGTCCCAGTTCCCCACTTCTCTGACGTCATATGACATTGAGCAAAACTCCCTTCCACTTGACCTTGGGATTCTCTTAATGGCCTTGAGATTATATATGGTTTACTTCTTTTTCAAATTTCTCATTTTGCACGTCCAATATTGTCTGTGTTTTTCCTTGCTCGCCTACAATTACATCCAGCATCAATTCCTGAGAAGCTGGTCCTGTTCTGCTTGCCTTTTATCTTTTTGGTCGTGTAAAATTTCCCGAAGCCGGTCCTATTCTGCTTCAAAACGGTCTCGTTGATGTACTTGTACTCTCTTCTCTCCTCGAAGAATACTTCAAAGTCCGGTCCCTTCACAATCCAACTTCTGACACCAAATGTTACGTTTTTCCCATAGGTTCTGACAAAATCACAAGTTTTACTCTTTTAAACCAATACTCTCTTGATTCCTTATCACTGTATACAATTGCAACACGTTTTTCTTCTTGAAGTTAAAAGTAAACATTTTTTTTTTCAATTAAAAGGAAACGTAGCCCCGGAGAGTCGTATTGCAAATACGCCATAGAGCGCCACCAGTTCGGTCCAACTAAACTGAAAAAGCTCCGCGAGTGTTGGGCAGGGTGGCTAGGCCCGCGTATTAAATCAAAAGGTACTTGATTTCAACCTAAGAAGAAAACAAGAATATAGGCTGGCTTATTAAATCAAAAGGTACTCAAGCTTAACTTAACAAGAAAACACAATCTAAAATTTAAGGAACAATATATTTGCTACTAAGTCTCTTTTATTTTTTTTTGAAAACACAGCAACAATCTATCTGGAGTAAAATGTTAAAAGGAAATGTTGTCAGTTAAAGACAAAAGAATGTCAAATGACTAGTAATTTAACTAATAATTGGTACAATATGGTGATTGTACGGAGACCAATTCTGTTGTTAATACTCGGTTCTGTATGCCTTACAACTAAATGCACTAAATACTACTAACCGAAGTGATGTTAACTAAGCTGATTACAACTAGGTATGCGTGCGCTAATAGCTGCACCGATTTTAAATGTAGCAATAATAATATGTAGCAATGAGCGGCAACAATAATTAAATCAAATGACTCGATAAATTAATAAAAGGAATAAAATTAGATTAAAACTATTGAAAGCTTGGCTATCAATGCTTGACCTATATTATAAACAAAGAAAATTCAGAGCGGTTATGTTACTCGATAAATGAATTAAAGGAGTACAATTATTGAAACTGTTTTAAATGCTTGACTTGTATTAAAAAGAGAGAAAATTCAGAGCAATTGGATTAACCGGTCCGATAAACAAGTGAAAATTAATGAGCTATCTTAGAGCTTGGCGGTCAATGTTTGAGTTATATTGGACGAAGGAAAACTATTTGTATTTGTATTTTGTACACGTGAGTGGGTCCAAATAGGACCCTCCACTGCGCTATTGTGGCTCACATCTGTGTTTTCCACTGTGCCAGAGGTTCGATCCTTTTCAAGAAATCGAACAGCTTTCTGGGGTGGATAGTTTTCACATCTGTGTGATTTGAGTATTTCCAAAGACTATTTGTCTGGTTCTTTCCATTGCTGGACTGTGGCATCTAACATGCTCCATTGTTTCTTCGTCCTCCAAGCACAAGCGGCATTCCGTTTCTTCGGAGAGCCCTGTCTTGTTCATGTGGCTTCTTAGCCGACAATGGCCAGTCTACATGCCAACTACAGCCTGTACCTGCTGCCGGCCAAGTTGAAGAAGCTGTCCGGTTCTCACTCCTGATGGCAGATTCACCGCCAACTTTGAATGAGTTAGGCCTGGTAACTCTCTCCATTTATCTACAAATTGATTTTGTGTTCACCTGGAGAGGGCTTCTTTAGCTGTGTTATAAGCTATTCCCAGTACTGGTTCTGGTCGTATGAAGGCCGTTGCGGCCGCCTGCTTCGCAAGAGCATCAGATTTTTCGTTGCCTTCATATCCTGTATGTCCAGGTATCCAGATCAGTGTAAGTTTGTTTTCTCTCCCTAGTTTGGTGAGTAGTTCCTGGCCGTTCAATACAGTCTTGGATGAACAACGGCTAGAATCAAGAGCTTTTAGAGCTGTTTGACTGTCCGAGAAAATTTTTATTGACTTGTCTTTCCAGTTTCTATCGATGAGCCACTGTGAAGTCATATCAATGGCCTTAACTTCAGCCTGAAAAATGGTTGCATGTTTGCCTAGGGAACATTTAAGCTCAACCGTACCATTTTTATTCCATGCAGCGGCTCCCGTACCATCGTTGGTCTTGGAGCCGTCAGTGAACCAACTAGTCTCTGTTCTTCTCAGATTTTCAGAGTCCTTCACCCATTCGTTTCTCTCTGGTAGGAGGACGTCATAGGCATGGTAATAGGTGGTTTTGGTAGGCATAACATCTGATGGTAGACCCAACACACTGACCCCCTCATTGGCATTTTCCAGCCTGTTGGGCACCATGATGATCGCCTGCGGATTGTTGATCACCGCCTGTGTCAATCTATACGTCACCCATCTAGCCTCCTTCTCCAGCACTATTTGAAGAGGTGGCAGATTTAGAAGACACTCAAGCGCTGCCGTAGGTGTAGTGCTGAAAGCAGTGCTAATTGCCAGACACGCTTGTCTTTGTAAGGTAGATAATTTGATTCTCGCGGAGCTCTGTAAGCTCTTAGAGTACCAAGCTACTGCCCCATATGTTATCATTGGTCTTATGACCGCGATATAGAGCCAGTGCATTTGTTTGGGATGTATGCCCCATGTTTTGCCGCAAATCCGTCTGCAGGTACAAAGGAAAACTAAGAGCGATTATATCGCTCTGCAAACGAAGCTGTAACAAGCAAATTATTTTGCAATCGTAGAAAAAGTAGGTATTTGATTTCTCGTTTTTTAAAACAATTAATAATAATAAGCCATCATTCTGATTCTTACAGTGGCAGTACTGTCAAAGTTTAGCGAAGTGTTTAGGACTGCAACTCCTTCAAAATGATGTGTCACGACATGACCCAGTCACATTTAAAACAACTTTGAAATGTGCGCTCTTTTGAAATTTTTAGCTGTAATTGTGTGGTATTTTATTCCGTATTTAACCCCCAAAGTTTCGTGATGATATCTGAGACAGTTTGGAATTTAAATTTTAATAGAGACGCACACTGTAGATGTCGTATATAGGTACTACTGTATAGCTAGTAAAATATAGATTTAAGGGCACTCGGAAGACTGACTGATTTTTCTTCGTTTCAGATCCAAATTTATAGCCAACATGATGGCGTCTAGTTTAGGAGCAGCTCTTACAATGCCTGTATGTGGATTTTTGATTAGCACTGTAGGCTGGGCAAGTGTTTTCTATGTCACAGGAGTTATTGGTCTGATATGGTCCGTATTGTGGTTTTCTTTAATCTATGATTCTCCTGCGCAGCATCCTAGGATTACTGACCAGGAAAGAAATGAAATTGAAACGAAAATAGCAGATGGACAAGGTAAATATATGTAATTTGTGTTAATTATCCAATCAATTCACTACATTTTA
Organism: Pissodes strobi; assembly: GCA_016904865.1. Classification (NCBI taxonomy): domain Eukaryota; kingdom Metazoa; phylum Arthropoda; class Insecta; order Coleoptera; family Curculionidae; genus Pissodes; species Pissodes strobi. Next base: position 5,704 of record MU192764.1, on the reverse strand, counting down.
AATTACGGAACGTCAAACTAGTATTGATGTGATTTTAATGTCGTGCACCTAGTTTTCAATAAATCGAGATATGTCAATAATTAATTATTAATTATACTTCTAAGCTATATCTATAGTAAGTATACATAATTTTAGTATATACAGAATAAACTATAAGAATAACCATCTCCGCACATTTCAATCAAGGACCAATGGGGGGGGGGGGGGGGGGGGGGGGGTAGTCTAAACCAAGCGGAAGAGTCCGACATGATCCAACTAGCCGGCTAAACCTAGCCTAACCTAATGTACATCATACTAAAATGTCTTTAAATATTAAGGGGTGGTCCAAAAGTTATCAATAAAAAGCGATTTTCATGTCCTCCTATTTTGGGGCTATTATCTTTATCTTCTCAGGAGGGCTCATAGGAAAAATATGGACTTATGATACTATTTACACGTGGCGGTTCAAGAGCAGATTGTACACATATTTTTAGGACACCCTGTATATCGATGTCCAATAAAATTATGTATGGAATAATAATTTTAAATTCTAGGAGGAAAAAACACAAAACCATCCTATGTGCCATGGAAACGCTTATTCTTGAGTTTGCCAGTATGGGCTATCATTATAACACACGCATGCTCAGTGTTTGGATATTTTACTGTTGTGAACCAACTACCGACATATATGAAATACGTTTTACATTTTAATATTAAAGAAAATGGATTGTTGAGCAGTTTACCTTATTTAGGTAAGTAATTGGGTATATTAATTATGTATGTATTAGGTGACACATAGTTTAAGAAAAGAGTTCTTTTCCACACGTTTCGTTTCTTTATACTTACATATTGAAAAATATTGAATTGCAGATGTTGCTATGTGGAAGTTAAAAAAATTGACAATTAAAAGTAAGTTTTGTTTTATTTATTATGAAATGAAATGAAATGAAATGTTTATTAAATCCCTCAGACACAATTACATGTATGGATTAAGTCAAAACATGCAATAACTGTTTAGTCACTACTACAAAGCATACCTAGACACGAAATTTAACATCAATAATCATAATATTCTTCCAAACTATAAAACGACACAGCCACTAACAAGTCGTGAATACTATTTCTAAAGGAATTTTCATTCGTAATATTTTTAAATCTGTTTGGAAGTTTATTATATAATTTGATACCCCCTATCTTCCACTAACTTAAAAGAATGTAAGAAGGACTTCAAATATATATAATGAAGGTAGTGGCAGAATCCCGTACCTGCGAAAAAGGAGCTTGCACGGGGCCAGTCTCCTCTCCCCAGCAATTGAGCGAATTGCTCGCTTTTGAATTTTAAATGCTCCTTCCAGAAAGGAAGAACCTCCCCAAAAAATTAATCCGTACTTCAGACGGCTATAAAATTGAGCACAATAATAAGAGAGCAAAACTTTTTTGGAACTTATTTGTCTTAGTCTAAACAAAGCATAGGATGTTATGGCCAATTTTTTACATAGGTCATCAATATGAACACTCCAGCTAAGCCCATCATCGAGGTGAACACTCAAAAATTTAACGGAACTGACTTGTTGTATTGATTTACTATTAATCCTTAACAGATATGATTCTTTAGTGGACCTAGACCGGAGTGCAAAACTCACGAAGTTTGTTTTTGAAATATTCAAACACAGCTTATTCGCATTAAACCATTTATGGAACTGGTCCAGCATACCCTGAGCCACTTTAAGCGTGCCTTCCAATGAAATCTGCAAACATGGTTATGTTATCGCCGTTACAGATGTCTGGCAAGTCATTCACAAACAAAAGAAACAATAGGGGACCCAAAATGGGCCCCTAAGGTGTCCCGCAAGTAACGTTCAGCTTACTTGATCTTGTACCACCAATATCTACAAACTGCTGACGGTGAGAAAAATACGATCTCAACCAATCATGAATTTTACCCCTCAAACTACTGTCAAAAAGTTTACTCAGCAGTATAGCATGATCCACCAGATCAAAGGCTTTGGAGAGATCCATGAACAGGCCAATGCACTTGTTTTTATTATTTAAATGTTCATATATATTATTTAAGAAAACGCTAACGGCGGAATGTGTAGAGTAGCCGCGACGAAAACCATGCTGCGAATGCTTCAGTATATTAAACCTATTAAACCTTTCAAGAAAAGATATAATTTGATTATATACAACATGCTCTAGGATCTTCGACAATGTTGGCAAGACAGCTATCGGTCTGTAATTCTGAACATCCCGTGGATCTGCCTTTTTGTATAGAGGAACGACCTTAGCAACCTTCAGATAGTCGGGAAAAATCCCATTGGCCAGGGAGTTATTGATTAAAAATGTCAATGGATGCAATAAAAAATCAGCAGACTTTTTGAAAACTATAGAAGGTATATTATCCATTCCTACAGAATGAGATTTTTTTATTTTTCCAATTGTTTCTCCAATTTCATATTCATTTACAAGTCGAAGCATCATGGAATCAGGAGTTCGGTTCTTGATTTGCGGCCCGTCAACTACTACCGAGTTCCCCAAAAGATTAACAAAGTATTGATTAAAACAAGTGGCGATATCATTCTTGTCTGTCAGTATGACGTCATTGCCACCTCGTACTTCACAGATCCTCCTTCTTTCCTTCTTACTATTCTTAATATCATTATTTATAATTTTCCAAGCTGCTTTAGATTTATTATCAGATTGAAGAAAAAACTCATCACTATGCATTTGTTTGGCTTTTTTTAGAACATTTCTATACATTTTTTTATACGATCTATAATAAGCATCGTCAAAATCAGGCTTGCTCTCCATTTTTTTTCTAAACAGAACCTTGAGAGTTTGGGATGACTTCCTTATACCTGTTGTTAACCAGGGTTTCAGTCCATGATCACTCTGTCGCTTCTTATCAATGTTTTGTAACGGAAAACATATACTGAAATATTACTGCAAATAATTAGAAAACTCACTGAAACCCTGATCCACACCTTCAGCCTGAAAGGCTGGGGTACTCTATATAAATTGCTGGCAAAAAAACAAACAGGACCAGCAAATTTTTAAAGATCAAATAAGATATTGGTCATGCGATTTTCGGAGTGTGTTGCTGAGAACAGGTTTTTGTACGAAAATTATTAAAATGCACTGTCCGCTATTTTGTATATGGCGTTGTATCAAACTACCACAATTTTATGAAAGTTAGGATAATTTTTAGACTATTGTTGGTCATTCTGAGATGATGCTCAGACAAAAGGAGTTTTTCCTCCTTTTGTCTGAGCATCATCTCAGAATGACCAACAATAGTCTAAACATTATCCTAACTTTCATAAAATTGTGGTAGTTTGATACAACGCCATATACAAAATAGCGGACAGTGCATTTTCATAATTTTCGTACAAAAACCTGTTCTCCAGTTTGGCCATTTTTTATTTCACGGTTACCTACCGTTACTACCTTTTTTGTAAAATCCTTCTCGTTTTTCACATTTTGGTTTTTTAATTTTCACGACAGTTATAACGATAGATTTAGTTGGGCGCTAATTTGTAGCGAAAACTAGCAAAATATTAATTAATTAATTAATTAAGTATGGCATTGTGCGCCATTTTGTGATGAAATACTAGTTGTTCAAAAATTTTTTTAGTAAATGATGTTCGTTTTGAGCTCGTTTTTATTTTTTTTTAGGGGGTAGGTCGTCTCTTTTATTAGCTGAAATTTGTTTGGGCGCCAGAGTTCCTAAAGACAATGCGAACTGAATATGAATACTTAAATATAAATAACTATAAAGATAAAAATATCAGAAATTTGCCCTTATAATTCGCAATGTCTCACAGACCTCCATCCTGCGATAAATTAAAGAAATAAATTAAAGTTATATATTAACTACATAATTAAATTACAAATATGATTGATGGTATCATGTGAAATGGAGTTTATCCATATAATTAAATTACAAATATAATTGATGAAATTATTTGAAATGAATAAGTTTCTCTGAACAAATTGACTTAGTAATGAAAATTAAAATTAATGTGAAATATAAAAAAGGAATGAAGAGTTATAATTGGTCTTTACAATATGTTTATCTTCTGATTGGCTAATATATAGCTTGTCCAACTATTATGTCCCCATGCGATCGTATTGGGACCTCTACTGGAACCGTTTCTGCCTGTTCCCAAGTTAGTACCAGTTGGGTTACTCGAGGACTTATTTGGTTAACGAAGTATTGATTCTCTCACAACAGCCTAGTACAGCAAGTGGACGAACACCTGCTACTTGCCAAGCACGGTGTTTTTTTTTCAGCCAATTCGGGGGTGTTGAGTACATGCAAGAGGAAATAAACTAGTCTTAGATCAATGTATATCGCTAATTAAATAATATGCAAGGAAATATCATGTGCACATCAGTGACACTATTAAACACATGAGGATGCAATCAACAAATTGAAAATTTACTGGTTAAAGCAGATATAATCAGAAACTTGAATTACAATGTTAAGTTGGGCAAAAATTATAAATAACTACTGTTACTCAAGATATCCTTTTCTTTACTTTAAAATATGAAATTCAAAAGAAAATAATGACTGAAATTTAAAATTCAAAAGAAAATAATGAAATAACGATCCAATTCAGTCTCTCAGTAAATCTAAATAAAAGGTAACTTGAATTTTATAATAAATAGAAAAATAGAGGTACAAGCTCTAATAACGAGTCTTATAACACAAAATAAGTAATTACTATTACTTTTAATTCGGCCCTTGGCACATAAACGTTAATTGAGCGTAATTACGCCTCAATTTAATTAAAGATAAAGAATAGATAACCACTACCTCGCATTCGAGATAGAAATTTAGACCACAGATAAAATTAGATAAATTTACATATGCGAGATTAACCTCTCATAAATGTAAAGTAATGTCGATACATCAGGATCGAGACTAGACAGGGCGAGTGCTAATAATTATATGCTTGATGTAACAAATAAACTAAAAATTTTATTAAATGAGCCTGGAAAGAAAAAATATTAAAACCGGCAATACCATGAGGGAAAATTCGGAGAAATTCTACTGAAAATTCAATTTACTACCTTTGCAGGATTATATAGAATTTATTTCGAGAATTAACCCGAATAATACTACTCAATTTGAATGAAAATAAGTAAAAAATATGCGTTACCACTGAACGATAACATAATTACGTTCTCCTTAAATTTGGACTAAGCCTCTTTCAAATTACATGAATGTGATTAATGAGACGCAAATATTAACCAATAAATGGGTATTATTACCCAAAAAGGTCACGACAATAATTTAAAAAATATTGAAGATGTAAGCTAATCAAAAGGGAAATATAACAATGCCAAATTCTTGCTTTAGTCGAATAAGACTAAACGAATCATAAACAAATATTAATTATGTATTTAAAAACGAAAGAATTAGTTAAATATATTGCAAGATGAATTAAATATTTCAAGATTAAAAATTAGCACTTACCCGTCAACGTCTCAACACAAGATAAACGATCTCGCATTCAAAATTCAAGACGTTGGACAAAATATGCTTCCGATCTATTATTGGCTAATTTATAACATGTGATTACCACTATAAATCACGCAGCGTCAAGCCATAGAAATACCCGATATTAAATATAGTAATCTATAGTAAATTAAATTCATAAATTGTAGGTACAAAATAGCGTACTGCGCTCCTATAATCGCTAACCACACGAAAGAAACC
>JAEQML010060267.1:0-27402 GCA_016904865.1 Pissodes strobi | reverse complement strand
TATATATTTGGATATTGTTATAAACATAATTTGCATAAATATTTCTTCTATTTTCATGGATAATTCATATTTGATGGCATAACCTGTGTATATATTTAATGAAATCGTGTTATGCTGTGATCAACACTGCTTTAAGTGAAAACATAAAATGTATTATTTGCTGTCTTTTCGTGCTAGGGTTTTAATATAAGAATGAGTGAGAGAGTGCAAAAGGGCCTTGATGAATCTATACTAACCATTTCCTACCCTGACGGGAGAATATCCTAGTTATTAATATAATGATCATTCTAGAGATAAGTTTAAAACATACTATGGTATTGTCCCATATTTGCATCTAAATAGCTGGGTAGCCTCTGTAATCCAGGACCTCAATACCTAGCAGCGGCATTTGGTTAGCTAACAAAAACCTCTTCAGTTTTAAATGTATTGTTACAAGTGTGGAACTACGAATTGTGGTACGGGAGACAGTAAGCTAATTAATTATTATACTAATAGATTATACAGCATAATTCGATTTAGGAATTTAGATCGAGGGTTTCTCTGCCGTACTCTTTCCCCTCGTGAATTCCAGGCTGAGCCCGGCACGCTTTTCTTTAATAAATTAGGCATGCTAGGAATCTGTGGTTTAATTTACATGACGCACCTTTCCCTCAAGTTTCCCTAATAATTGCGTCTCGTTGACGCGCACAATGAGTGAGTAAAATTGTGCAAGATAATAACACAACGTAGGTATTGGTCCTCTCTTTAATCCATTTCTTTTTAATCTATGTATTATAGCATGGACTTGGTGAGTTTCAGAACATTTTGTTTGAGTCTTAGTTTGGGTGGCAACATGTTTCCTTTTCTCAGTTGGGAGAAAATTGATCTGGCATGAAAGATTTTTGCTTTGTATTTCTGCAGTTTGTCATGAATATTTTTTGGTCTGGGATCTTTCTGCTTAAATTATCTGACCCTTTACATAAGGTTTTGTCAGACAGTTTTTTATCCAAGGATTTTTTGAATTCTGAAATTTCATATTCTAAGAAAATTATGGTAATTTTTTGTTCGGCTACGAGTCTAGTTAATTCAGATTCAATCCAAAGAGCCGCTTGACTGGATCTGTTTTTATCCTGAACACCCTATCCAGAAATTTATCCTTGGCATGGGAGTCGTCAATGATGTCACAAATAGCTTGTTCCAAAATGTTCAGTTCATCACAGCAACTCGATTCAAAATCAGGAGGTGTCCCAGTACAGCATATTATAATATGATCTCTAACTAATTGGAATCTACTTCGATTCTTCATAACATATGAGGTAACCCGCCTATTTAAAATATTATTTCATTAGACTTGATACATTCAATTTTGAGACACCCTATCCTATATATGGATATAAATAAGTAGGAAGCAGAGAAAAACAAGTCATAAATTGAAGTCGGGTTTTGCGAGGTTTTTCTAGGGAATCCTAAAACGTATCGTTATATGCTGTGAATAACACTGCTTTAAATGAAAACAAAAATATATTGTTTGCTGTCTTGTCGAATTTTAGTTTTAGTATAATTGTGATTGTAATGTAAGCAAGGGACTTGATGGAACTACTAACATTCTCCTACCCTGACGGGTCGAATATCCCAGCTATAAATCGTGGGCTTACGGGCAACAAGCACTAAGTCGTTCTATTTACCAAATGTTTTTTTATTTAATGATTTGCTTTTGTATAATTCCGTAAAAAAGGCATTGTAACTATCAAGCCTGGATTTTTGGTTTAACAACTAATTAGTTTAAAAAGATTAGAATCCTATGTGAAATTTCAATTAACATTTATTTGTAACCTTGATTTTCGACTTGGTGCCAATTTCTTGTAAGCACCCAAAATTATAAAATATAATTCTAGAGATATTGGCTCAAGTTGCAACTATAGCTGAGTAGCCTCCCGTATGGGACCTCAGTACCTGCTGGCGACGTCTGGCTAACTAATACCAAACTCTTCAGTTTCAAATGTGTTGTAGTATTGTAACAAGTGTGGAACGACAAATTGTGGCGCTGGCGACCGTAATTTAATTAATTATTATACTAACAAAGTTTATACATAACGTGACCATTTGTTTATTTTTTCAAAACGGGACAATCATAGGCGTAGACAGGGGGGCCAGGGGTGGCCATGCCCCCCCCCCTGAGAATTTAACCCTCATTTTGCAACATGCCATGCCCTTTAAGAGTGTGCCGAATCCTTGGTTTTTAAAAGATTTTATAGACTGGGTAAAAATTCGGCGTGGCACCCCCAAAATTTTCCGGCTTAGCCTTCCGCAACGGCTACCACTGCGGTCTTGTCTATGGTTCACACACCACCCCAAAAAAATCTGTCTACGCCCATGGGGACTCTTCAAAAAAGAACCAACTAGAACTGCACTGCAGTCTGCAGTGTTTTGTTTTGAGGACTAGTTATTTTCAAGGCGTGCGTAGGTAGCATGAGCATTTTAAGATCCTTTACACAAATAGTGCACTATGTAAAAATCGACCTCTCCTATTGGTCGATCCATCTCGTATTACAATATGTCTTCGTGATACAATCGATTTCTGTCAAGAGCTTTCGTGGTGTAGAGGTTTAGACAACTGGGTCTGACCTGGACGGCCCGGGTTCAAACCCCGTTGCTTTTTCCATTTTTTTTTAAGATTATGTTTCTAAACAGTTTTTTCTTGATTTTGGGTATGTCTTGGGTTAGTTTTGGTTAGCACCTGGTCAGTTTTCTTTTCTTGAGCCCCCGTAGCGAGCGAAGCGAACGGAGGGCCAGCGGATCGACCAATAGGAAAGGCCGATTTTTATATAGTGCACTATTTGTGTAAAGGATCTTATAATACGTAGCATGATACAAAGACTTTGTATCATGGTAAGTAGATGGAGATGGTAACGGAGCGTTGCCAAACCTACCAATTTATTGTTTAAAACTGAATTATGTTGTTAATTTACTTTAGTAACAAAAAGTTTAAGTAATTTTATTTTGTTTAGAGTGCAAATTACGTTGGTGACTTGCTCAACTGCGGTCTATTTTCTATTGACTTCGGCCGCTTTCTGAAAACGGGACAATTTAGCGTCCCGAGTCTTTCTTTGGGGACAACGGGACAGCAGGTCAAATAACGGGACTGTCCCGTTAAAACCGGGACGTATGGTCACGTTAATTATACAGCATAATTCGGTTTAGGAATTTAGATCGAGGGTTTCTCTGCCGTACACTTTGCCCTCGTGAATTCCAGGCTGAGTCCGGCACGTTTTTCTTTAATAATTTGGCACGTTTTCTTTAATAAACTAGGCGTATTAGGAATCTGTGGTTTAATTTACATGACGCACCTATCCCTCAAATTTTCCTAATTGTGTTTCGTTGAAGCGCATTCGGAGTATGAAAAATTGTGCAAGATATAATAATAACACAACGTAGGGATTGGTTATCTTTTTAATCTATTTTGACGATCATTGGCAAAATAAAGATAAAGCCAACTTTACTTATCTCATTCATCTATGTTGAACAGACCCGGGTGGGTTATACTACACATATCTTTGTGATAAATGTTTTACAAATAAAACAAGAGGGGGGGAATCTTATTTCCACAACAACCAAATACATCCATTTTGTAATCGTTTATAGTAATAGGTAGGTTGTCAACTAGCTACTAAATAAAAAACCAGCCACTAACCAAAAAATTGGCATAACACTACGTACATAAAATAATAAATAGGTTTACATAAATATAAATATAAAGTCCGAATAATAATATACAAAGAGTCAATGTCAAAAGTTATATGTTTGGAACGCAGTCGTCGAATATTTATGGTAAACAAATATGGCAGCGCTCACCTCAATTTTTTTCTACTTCTCCAAGAATCCTCTCGTGAAAGGCTAACTTGGATGGTTATATAAGAAGTAGCTTATAGGTACATATTGTTATTATTAATAGGTTAAAGCGGCTTTAATTATTTATTTATTTTATATTAAAATCTACTGAATGGAATCACAGTAAATGCCGAAAATGACCACCATCAGCTTTATTACAAACGTTCAAGCTTATGCCTAGATATCTGAGGATGTTTACTGAATTATTTGCAAATGCCATTTGAATCCGTGGTAAATTCATTATAGTACGTATTTTATAAAATTAAAGAGTCTTGAGGCTATTTCAGTAAACTTACAAGCGATTAACATCATTCTTGCCAAACATGCAAGTGTAGTTCGAGCTCCTAAAACTTACCTAATATTAAATATTTACTTTTGTTTAAGGCATGCGTGTGTGGTCATCTTTTCGCTTCCTGAAAGGCGCTAAAGTAGAAAAAAATTGTTCAAATCATATGGCCGACCCACAAGAATAAAAATTGCTGAATTTCACCGTAATTAAAGGGAGAAGCATTTCTGTATTATGTAAAGTGTTTAATATATTGTGTGATCATTACTTGCATGTGCCTTATTTTGAAATTTAAGTATAATGCTCACTAAGATTTTCCTTTCGTCATTACTGACAGAATTCCGAATGAACATTAAATGAACTACAAATGATTTCAAGATTTAAATGGTAAACGAAAGTTAATCTCTAACTAGTAATTAGGTATATATTCATTTTTTGACCGTTATAATTTGAATATATATATGGAATTGTACTACCATATAGGTACATATTGTTATTATTAATAGTTTAAAGCGGCTTTAATTATTTATTTATTTTATATTAAAATCTACTGAATGGAATCACAGTAAATGCCGAAAATGACCACCATCAGCTTTATTAGAAACGTTCAAGCTTATGCGTTGAGATCTGAGGATGTTTACCGAATTACTTGTGAATGCCATTTGAATCCGTTGTAAATTCATTAACTGGACTTAGAGTCTACCACACTTACACAAGGTACGTATTTTATAAAATTAAAGAGTTTTGAGGCTATTTCAGTAAACTTATAAGCGAATTAACATCCATACCTCGGGACGTTTTCGAGATTTTTCATTTATCGATAGCTTTTAAAAAATTGCTTGAATATCTTGAAAATCGGTATATTGGAAAGTTTGCCTTAATTTGAAGCTTCTTTTTTTTTAATATTTAAATAACATCAGGGCCATCTCATATTAAAGTAAATAATTTTTTTTCTCAAAATTAGGCTATTATAATGTACAGGGTGTCCAAAATTCGTGCCTCTTCATTGGGATCTCGGAAACTAGAAGAGATACGAGGTCGGTTAAATGGAGGCAAAGTTGCGCAGTTTGATGCTGATCAAAATGCTATATTACATGTTTAAAAATTTTGAATACTTCCGATGATTTCGGAAAAAAACCGAATATTCGCGATTTAATTTTTATTTTTTATGACTCTATTTGAATAGATATAACAAAATAAATTTGACATTTTCATTGCTACTTTTTCTGTTCTTCAAGATGGTGTTATCAGATTTTCAAGCCGACGTTTCGTCGTTGAGCTGGTATCATCAACTTTGTTTTTTTAAATACGGCCCTGAGTTTTTTATTACCAATTTTAAGAGCTCCTAAGATCCCAAAACCAATGGTTCATCGCACTTATTCGAAAAGTTCATATTAGTGACATTTTCCATAAGAATTCATGTGTTAGAGAGAGGCAGAAAATAGATTTTTAATAGGATTAAAAACAAAAACCTTTTTTTACGCATTAACAACGTAAAAGTAAACTGACAGTAAAAATCTATTTTCTGTCTCTCTCTAACACATGAATTCTTATGGAAAATGTCACTAATATGAATTTTTCGAATAAGTGCGATACATCATTGGTTTTGGGACCTTAAGACCTCTTAAAATCCGTGATAAAAATCCAGGGCCGTATTTAAAAAAACAAAGTTGATGATGGCAGCTCAAAGACGAAACGTCGGCTTGAAAATTTGATAACACCATCTTGAAGAACAGAAAAAGTAGCAATGAAAATGTGAAATTTACTTTGTTATATCTATTCAAATAGAGTCAAAAAAAATAAAAATTAAATCGCGAATATTCGGAATATATTTCCAAAATCTTCGGAAGTATTCGGAATTTTTAAACTTGAAATATAGCATTTTGATCAGCATCAAACTGCGCAACTTCGCCTCCATTTTACCGACCTCGTATCTCTTCTAGTTTCCGAGATCCCAATGATGAGGCTCGAATTTGGGGCACCCTGTACATTATAATAGCCTAATTTTGAGAAAAAAATTATTTACTCCAATATGAGATGGCCCTGATGTTATTTAAATATAAAAAAAAAAACAAAATAAGCTTCAAATTAAGGCAAACTTTCCAATATACCGATTTTCAAGATATTTAAGCAATTTTTTAAACGCTATCGATAAATAAAAAATCTCGAACACGTCCCGAGGTATGGAGCCAATGACAACTGTCCTATCATCAAACCGATAAAATAATGACTTCATGCATATTTGGGAGAGATGTGAATATTTTGAATTTTGTGAGGTAATTGCGAATAACCCTGTATAATTTAAATATGGATCTTTTTAGGTATTTAGTAGAAGTCAGCTGATTTGTAAAGCATTGGACTTTATTTATTATTTGGAAAACCGCATTTAATTCCATCAATTATTAATTAAGATATTGATTATTAAAATCGGACCACGAATTTTGAATGTTCGAAAGTTATGAACGGCAGTTTATTTGCCTTATTTGTGGGAAAGGAACCATCCCACGAGTCACGAGCAGTGACACATTATTTTTGAAATACATACTCTAAAATGTAAGAACAACATCTTGAGCTGCTCTGATACAAAAATTAAAAAATCGATTATATTTAATATAAAAAAATATAAAATAATACTAATAGCAATAAGAAAATAACTTTATTATAATGACAAGTTTACAAAAGGCGACGTTGAAACATAACTTCCTCGTGCTTTATTTAAGTTCGTAGCTTAATTAGGTTCAGGACGTCCAAGATACGTTGCTGGAGAGTAAAAAAAATGTGCTTGATCAATAAAGTCATATGTATAATCATCATCTATTAAACATTATAAGGGAAAATTTGTCCTAACATTTGATCTATAGTTTAAGCATTTTATAGGATAAAGCAAATCTGGCATAGACATTCAAAGGTGATTAACATTTTAGACATGTGACTAATGGAGTCAATGAATTACGTCACGTAGCTAATTACATTTATTCAATGGCTAAAATTAAGTGGGCATACCTGGTAGACTAGAAATAAGGTGCGAAAAATAAGTAAGTACGTGCGTCAAAATTGGTTGGAAATAGGTTATTTCCCGCAAAACAATAGTCGAAAAACGACCCACTTTGCTTAATTAGCAATTAGACACTTAACACGTTCTAAAAGGACCTATTCATTGAAATGCCTGAAAATAAAAGTTAATTTATAAAAATCGTGAATAATCATCAATTAAGCAATTTAATAACCGGCATACGGTTTAATCCCGAAAGTTTCGAATATATTCTTCCACGCTTCATAGCGGGGCGTTTTTGGGTTAACTTTCACCTCCAGAGTTGCATTAATGTTCAAGTAGGTTAAGTTATTGGGCGTAACTACTGGCCAAGTGATGTTTGACAAGGTGCTTGAGGCAATCGGTGTTGGATCCCTGAAATTATTAAATACATATTTATTATGTAATTTATTTTATGTATTTAAAATATGACAGACAATCAGCTTTCAAGTTTTTGATGTTCATAGCGCTATCGCTACATGTCCAAATGAGTTTATCGATGATCTGAGACTGCTTTTTAACAGGGGTGCTACATCAAATTTCCATTTTCCAGTCATACATTTTGATATGCAATTGAATAAGTAATGTTCTCAAAACTACCTTGAATTATTAAGCGCGTTCGCATTTAAGTCACGAATTAATGACCGTATTAGAATACAAAGAGATTCAAAGTTGTATGTAGAGGGTGTCTCCGAATTTGAGTCTATGTATAAGGAACTCTAGAACCGAAAGAGATAGTGTCGGTCAAATTAGGGCAAAATTGCGCATTTAGGTGCCTGGCATTATGCCGTTTAGCAAGATTTAAAATTCCGGGTATTTCCGGAGATATCCGGAAAAAACCGAAATATTGAAAAATCGTCTTATTTTTTCCCAGAGCTTATTTAAAAACGGATTTCAAATTGAATTGCATTTTGGCATTGCCATTTTTCCCACTCTATCCAATGGTGGTATCAGGTTTGGAATCAGACGTTTCATCCTCAAGGGATCATCATTAACTTCCTTTTTTTATATAGGAACTTTAATTTTTTTTATCGTTTTTCCGATGATATTGGCGTTACAAATATGAATGTGAGATTTAAAATTTTTTTTAAATGTTTTTTTTTATATTTTATTTTGAATTTTTTTTTATTATTAATTTTGCTCTGGGGTAAAAACTAAATGAACCTGTTTATTACATTTTACTATATTTAATTTTTATTAAAAATAAAGGTTTTAATTTTCCATTAAACACAAAAACAAAATAAAATATTTTTAATGAATGTAAATATTTCAAAACTAACAATCTCTTTAAAATTACGCTAAAGCAAAATAAGTAATTTCGAAAAAAAATAATAATTTAAAAAAATAATAAAAATAAATTAATAACACATATTCATATTAATATCGCCAATATCATCTTAAAAACGATAAAAGATATTAATTTCGTATTTAAAAAACGGATGTTGATGATGGCCCTTTGAAGACGAAACGTCGGATTTCAAACAGGATGCCACCATTGGTTAGAGCGGAAAAGTGGCAATGCAAAAGTGCAATCCAATTTGAAATCCGTTTTAAAATAAGCTCAGAAAGAAATAAAACGATTCTTCAATATTCCGGTTTTTTTCCGGATATCTCCGGAAACACACGGAATTTTATAACTTTCTAATGGCATATTGTTAGGCACCTAAATGCACAATTTTGACCGACACTGTGTCTGTTACGGTTTTCCCATACATAGATTCGAATTCGAGCCACCCTGGGTTATTCATTACAAATGGACACTCCCCTTAATTTTGTTATTTTGTTATAATCAACTTAATTTTCTTATCACTAATGAAAATATTACACAGGGTGTCCCATAAGCATACTCCAACATAAACTTGCCTTTTTTTAGATGAACCACTCTGTATACTAATGCATTTTTTAATTCTCCAGATATTTTTAGGTATATTTCATATATAATGTCGACAACTTTAAAAAAATTTAGTACTTTGACAGGTTGTTTCTAAACCTTAAGACACCAAAGGTTAAAAAGTGACGGTTAAATTCAAAGTTAATTTGAATCGATAGCTATATAACATTAATATGAAACATTTAGAATTTTCTAGAGAATTCAAAAATGCAATAATATGCAGGGTGTTCCCTTTAAGAAAAGTAACTGTATATTGCCGTTCACTTACGGGAGACCCTGTATAATATTTTCATTACTAATCAAAAAATTATGATGATTACAACATGTAGGTCGATCCATCACATCAACTATCGATTCATTCATGAAATGGATTTTCCTACCAAAGTAATAGTTTTCCTTATTTTGGTGTGCTAATTGAAAAGAAAACTATTTGAAATTTTAAATGCAAATAAACTATGGGACAATAAATAGCTGCCAGGTTCGGATACGGTTACGGCGTGAGTGGGGAGGGGCTGCCCCCAAGGAGGGGTCCTATCACCACTACTGTTGACCATTCTGGTAGATAGTCTACTAGACAAGATGGAAAACTAACGATACTACTACCTATCTACTGCCTATCTACTGTAACAATTATTTGGATATGCTCGTTCCAATGTCAGTAATTTTGAATTTTCTGTATCAATTCGCGGCAAAATATCTAAAAACAATTAATTTATTTTCTTACAGTCACAAACTTCAATTTAATCTAGCACACCATTGGAATTCTTTTTAACCCTTTAACATCGGGAGACGCCAGAACGCGCATTTCTTTGACTGCCATATTTGCGGCAGACGCATATTTTCGAACGACCAAAACAGTACTTGAGATCGGGAAACACGCGGCGGCGGCTTATCAACCTGTTAACTAGGAGCTTAGAGACGCACGATAGCGCGCAAAATTTTTAATTACTTTTATATACAAACTTTAACCCGTCAGTATTCACCAAGCTGTTGTCGGGTATACAGCGTATTGCTTGTGCTTTGTTTTTCGGTTTTTGCTCTAAATAAATAGTATATTTGAGCACAATAAGTAGGGAAAATAAGGAGGTTTATCAGATAAAGAGCTTGAGCAAATTTGGAAATAGGAATCTCAAACAGAATCGCTAAATTTTAATCCAGACAGTGGCGCGGAGATCGAATATGAACAGAGTACGCAGAGCATCTAAGATAACACCAGTTTCATGAGTGAAAGGACAGAGAGTGAAAGCGAAAGTGATGATTTATTTTTTTTGAATGTAGGCATGTTTATTCTTATAATATTAAAATTTCTTTCCTTTTTTTTTTGTTTTGTTTTATCTATTAGGTAGGTATTTTTTAAGTTTTTTACATAAAGATGTAACATACAAAAACTCATTCGACTTTATTAAAGTTTCTTATCACGATCCAGTACTATTTTTTACTTTGCGCATTTAGGCGCATATTATATGGGAGTCGGGAAACGCACTTATGCGCAAAAATAATAAACGGGAGACGCACGAATGCGCAGGCCTTAAAAACTCCCGTTTGTATGGCACGTCGTTTGAAAAAAGGCCCGATGTTAAAGGGTTAATGTAATTGATTTGTCTACGCTACTGGCCTGCAGGCATATAGTGAATATGGTTGCAGGTATCTTGAATTTAATATGCAAAGTTGGCAATGTAGATAGGCAACCAGGAATGCATCTATCAATTTTACGGTTTTTCTTTAGTTTGTGACTTAACTAGGTTCTTAGTTTTGACAGTTACATAATTCTGATGTCTTGTAAAGGAGATTTGATCGAAATTTTGCGAAATTTTCTAATTAGGAAGTGAGTTCATGTTTACTTAGTTGGTGGTATTTAAATTGACCTTGTGTCGACTCGGATATTGTAGGTTGATTTCGTGTTCATCCTGCCGAAATCAGTTTTTGTGAGTCTGAGTGAATAAAACCGATGAGAGCTGAAGCACCAATCCCTTTTGATTAGACTTTCAGGCCTAAAGGGTGATAGGCGGTGACGGAGGCTTCAAAATGTTTTAATTTCTCTGGAAATTAATGTCAGCTAGGCTCGATTGTAATAACTTGTGACTCCATGGCATCTTGGTATGGATTAGCCGGCACCTGAAGGAGAGACGACCAATAGGCTCTTAAACCTCCTCTTATATCTACTTTTAACTATACCGTTAACTCTACCTAACTCTACTCTAATTTTAATTCTTTAAACTTTAATGGAGTCCTGAATTTGAATTGGTTGGAGTTGAGTGATAGTAATTTCAATCATATGGGCGGATGAGGAGACTGTAGGAGAGGATCGGGAGATTCCAGGACGCAGTTTTATTCTTAAAATCGTAGCCTGGTGGGTAGCAATGTAATTGTTAATTGGGAAGTGGAAATTAAATGGTCGGGATGACCCCGTGGTTATGAAACCACTCTGCTGAAGAAGCGCTAGGGGCCCTGAGCATTCTTGTCTGGAATTCCATAAAGATAAGGGATCCTTATTCGAGAGGAAGAAAACCTCGAACAAAAATCAACCGGTCCTCCAGGTTAGGGGATTTAGACTAACTCCTCGTTTCTTTGAAAAAAAAAACAAACAATGTTAAAAAACCCAACACTCAGCCTCGGAATCGGATACAAAAATTACGAAGAATTAAGCTACGAAAACGGACAATGAGATTGGGTATCGGAAGACGACGTAGGACGTTATAAACCGATTTTGTATATATATATATATATATATAATGAATCCTTTTTAGAAATGTATTCACAATTCCTCATTATTTGATTTTTTTAACAGAAAAACCAACATTCCGAAATTTAACTTTAATTATCTTTAACGTATCTCAGAGATTTATCTTATCTTTACCGTACGTTGATTTATCTTGTACATTTATCTTACCGTATCTCAAAACGAGATTATATATCTTTAACTCTAAGCTTCGTAACTTGGATTTTGATCTAATCAATCAAAATAATTATCTTTAATGAGTGCTATGTACTATAGTGATTAAATACTCTGTATATATTCGGTATTAATCTTTGGAAATTTCAATTTGTACATTTTGGTAAACTATCATTTCTTAAGTATCTTTACTCTAGTAACTACATAACAAGTAGTGATATTATTTGGCTATATTTAATTTTTTCCAAGGGTATCTAAGCCTGGAATTTTAATTGAAAATATAAATTTTCCAAGGTTAGGCCTTAAATTTAAATATAAATTGAATTTCTCTCAGAGACGTCTATTAGATTTTACAATGATCTCCCGATTTTGACATATTTTCTAAATACAATAGGTTTGTTCTAGCAGCGATTTCAAACGGTCCAAAGCCATCCGGAGTTTGCGCATAGCGATATAAATGTCGATTATATTGCTATGCGCAAACTCCGGATGGTTTTGGACTGTTTGAAATTGCTGCTAGAACAAACCTAATATTTGATCGGAGTTCAATATTTTGACATTGATTTGATTTTGCTCAATTCTGAGAATCATTTTGATCAGAGTTAATTAGGTTGATTATGTAATGAAATATTGTGGACTTATCAGTGGACTGATTGTAACTTATGGGCTGTTAGCTTATCAGGACCATTAGTTTTAAATAGGGTCGTAAGGAATATTTCATATACATTTACCTGATGTTTGCAGTTGCATTATTTGCAAATATGTATTGGCCAGGTTGGTTATCTCATCATATTGTAGTCGTGGATCAGTTCACATTAAATATTGATTATTTTATCTTACCTATACATGAGACTGTAAATTGGAAGTTGAAATTTTTACTCAAATGCAAATTTGAAGGATACTCAGGAGAGTCAAAGGTTATTATTAAAAATTGTTAGGAAAACATATGTTTTATTTCTTTCGTTTACTTTCCTTACATCGGTGTCTTATTATAATGTATACTGACCATTTAGCTTATCTTTTCTTATCTTTCGGTCTACTTTAGACCTGGCGCCCATAATTGAACTTTCAGAATTCGAACTCACACCCCTACAGGGCCACCGCAATAAAAATTATCTGAGTAGCGACAGGGTAACTCAAGGAACATTTAACTCTTTCTTTTATTTATCCAAATAATTTCAATTAAAATCGAAACAATAATTTAAAAATTAGAAAATAAAAGCGGAAGAGATTGAAAATGTTATACTGCGCAGACGACTTAGTTATAGTACTCAGGGAAAGGAATATGGGCTATGTTTCAAAAAGAGCACAAAAGGCCCTAACGAGGACTGAACAGGGGCTTATTTTTGGCCTTCCCTGTATTTTTGAAACTAACCAAAATAGCCATTCTATATATTTTTCTGCTAAATTTGAAAATTGAACCAAAAAAACATTTGAAATAAAAACAAAAGACTTACGCCATGGAAGAACTGTTTTTTAATAAAACGCCCTGTATATTACTACATTTCGTTTATAATATCCTATACCTATCTTTAGCTGTTTACGAAATATTGACAGTTGGAAGTCGGGCATTTTGACACTTTGGCAGGCTCTAAAATCTAAGCTGCAAGAGATCAAAGAAAACGGTTTGCGCACTCCTATCTTAGATTTTCATAAGCTATCGAATGACAGTAACTTGGAATTTAACCCGCGGTTAAAATTAACCGAAAGTTTTAAACCTCCTTTTTATTTTCGTTTGTATTGACCTAGTTTTTCAATAGTCAATATTCCGAACCCTTTCAAATCTTGTTTGCCCATTTCTACATATTATATTATATATATTATATTTCATTTGGCCGATTTTTTGCAACGACCTGAAATACATTGGTTTTGAAATATCCTGCCTTTTCTGTGCGCCACTGAAGCAGACCATCTTTGCAAAGTTCTTTGAATATAAAAGGTCACTAAGCATTAAAAAAGATTCCAATTTAACCTGGCCCACAAGACATGGTTTTATCAAAATTAAAGTATCAATTTTAATTTTGTTTGTATTGACCTGGTTTTTTAATGGTCAATATTCCGAACCCTTTCAAATCTTTTTTGCCCATTTTTACATCTTTATTTGATTTGGCCGATTTTTGCAACGACCTGAAACACATTGGTATAAAAAATACTCCCTTTTCTGTACGCCACTGAAGTAGAACGTCCTTGCAAAGTTCTTTTTAATCCCAATACCTTAGGCCATAACATATCCAAAAATGGTAAAAAACCCTTTGAAAATAAAAAAGTTATTAAGCATTAAAGAGGGTTCCAATTTAATTTTGCCCACAGTGTATGTATATATTATATATTCATATAATTTAGCCCTTAAAGTTTCGGACAGTACCTACCATTGGACTATTAGTTTTTAAATTAATATTTTAATTTTATAATTTGAGTGGCGGTAAAATAACGGGTATAACCCAAACTTACATGTATTTAATGAAGTTGGTCCAAAGCTCAAGGATCCTAAAGTGAGTTAAAACATCAGTTTCAGGAAAGTCGTCATAGTTGGTGTTATCAAAACTGGCTGTTTTGTAAACAGTATAGTAATGTACTTCTTCTCCATGCGCTGCGTTATCCGCACCTAAAAAAATGGTACAAAGCTATACTTACTTCTCTGGCTAAAATCACTTAAACATACTTTTAAATACGAAAGTGTTATCAAATAACTTTTTGGTAACACTATAATTAAGTCAGCAGTAATCTAAGTTACAGATTGCTTTTTGACATATATGTATTGGATTGCCAAATTATAAACCGTTTCTCACTCGATTCCCGAAATGTCATAGCCGCGCAAATAAGTTAATAAAATTGAATGCGATTCTATAGAAAACTAATTTTGAACTAAAATAATACGGCATTTTATAATGACAATTAACATCCACTATGCAGTAAGAATTGCAAGATAAGATATAATTGATTGTTGCAAAATACATATTGCGAGTTTGTTTTCACAGTTGCTTCCATTCCCGTTTACACTTTAAAAGGTCTAATGAAGCCAATTTCATCTCGGAAAGTTAACAAACTTAAATCAATTTAATAGAAAAAAATTTACAATTAATTAATTACAAACCGTCTAGGAATTTGGCGAATAAGATGCGGTTGCCTCAACAATATACAGAACGCATCAAAATTAGAATTCACACCACCAAACCAGAGAATATGTTTTATAAAATTAAAAACATAAGGCTATTTAAGTAAAATCTCAAACCAAATTAATGCTATTCACAAGAATACTCACAAAATAAAATTGGAGTTCAAGCTTAATACTGAATATTTACTCCTATTTACGGCAAGCACGTTTTGGCCCCCTTAGCTCTTTCCGGAAGACACTGAAGTAAAAGGATATTGACAAGGCAGATGACCGAACAACTACAACGAGGCGAGAATGTAAATCATTGGATTAAACTGTAATTCATTTGTAGTATTATATCGCCTAATCTGACCAATAAATGATGAGATATCAATCTCACGGGGGCCTTAATCTGAAACTTACTTAATATTTGAACAAACTTCATAACAAAAATTATCTGACTCATTCTTTACAGAATAATGAATGAAAAAATAATTTACATAACAAAATGGTACGTAAATTTGTTAATAGTAAAAATTAACTTTAATTAGTAAACGCTGTATCGCCATTTTCTCACTGTTGCAATTGTATATCTGTTGTAACTCTTTGGTGGCAATAATAATATCTAATGAAAATCTAGTAGAAAAATAACCGGATCAAGTAAATTTCTTGAAATAAAAATTAGATGTACCGCGAATGGAAAAAATTCTATTGGCTGATGGACTTAAGCCTGATATATCCATTTCATGTTAACTTTACCAAGCAGATAATTATCATAGAAATTGGTCGATGCAAACAAATTAATTTTCTTAACTTATTTTGACCACAAAGGTGATTTCACGCATTCATTCCTTCATTCACATAGAAAATAAATATACAAAAGTTTTCTTAATTATTAATATCTACTAAAAAGTCTTGATTTGTTAATTTAAAATGAAACTTTTGTCTTTAAAATTTCAACTTCCTTTCACTCTACAAACACCTTGATTTTCTTGTTTCTCTACTATTATCGTACCCAGGAGTAGCCTATTTAATTTCACAAATTGGATTCCATCAGCTAGGATTGGAATGGGTTTTTTTCTACTGCCAATTTGCAGACGCCATTTTACAGTATTACTTCTTCTTCATAAGAGACGCTACCATTCCGCATTGAGTGTATTGTCTCAGAATTGCGTTAAAAAAGACACAAAAAGAGGTCTTTGTCCAACGTGGACAAAGATGACAGAGGTACACTAAATATTTTCTAATATTTGTGCATACAAACGGATAAATTGCCAAAAAGGGTGAGACTTTTTGGCGCGAAAACGGGAACAGACCTTTTGCTGTTGATCGAGTGAGAGTCTAAACTGCACTGGGTAAAGAGCGGTGACGGGACCGATCTAGCACGCTTGAGTACTAGCAAGGTACTGATAAAACTAATTTCTTCTTCTAGCTACTAGCTGGCCGCCTGGCGCCAAGACTAAATAAGGAGTGGGGGGTGGCGCAAAGGCCGAATTCATTTGAGATTGAATGGGTAGAAACTGTTTTCTTTCTTTATTTGACAGTTGACACACTGACGGAGACAATGATGTATTAAATTGAAAACGATTAAGACCGATTTCCTTTACGAGTGAAAAGTTGCTATATTGTAATCTATTATACAGATAGTACCGGTGTACCGATTCGGACTAAGGGGTCGTAATGAACAACTGAAATATGCTGCTTTAAATGCACACATTGGATTGTACCCGGGGTGAAATAAATATATTTGTATTCATTATGGCTCATTCATACTACATACATACAGAGTGTTATCACCAAATTAAACGAAAGTTATACACGTGCTGGGGTGTTCTCCCAGCAGACAAAATTGCTGACAGATTAGCACCGATGCGCATTATCAACATTTTGTCAAATATCTTCACTGATTTCATTTACAACTCTTTCATATTAACCAATACGCTCAATTACCTGGAATCTCAATATCGCTTCGGTCGCCCATTTTTCCCTTATAAGAAAACTGATAGAACCATACTGGGGTGTATCGTGACTGCATCTCGGCGAACCTGATCGTTGGTCTGGTATAGCTGTTGTCACTTAGGTACTAGAAAGCAAATTATTTTTCACATAACATAATAGGTAAAAGCAAATGTGTCTATTAGAAAAATGTATCCTCTGTTAGTTTAAAGATGCATCCTTAAATAGAATTATACTTTAAAAAATTTTCGAAATATATCCATTAACTGAAACTATTGTAACGAGGATGGTCCTGAACCCGGCCCTGGTGTTTTCTCGTCTAACCGTCAACTGTCGATTCCAGGATGCTATTTTGTATAATATACATGAATACAGCATTATCTTCGTTTTTATTGAATATTATTAACAGCTGTTAAAACGATTCTGGAATAGACAGTTGGCCTTTAGAGGTGGTAATCGCTTGGTGAAATACCACCACATTGGCTTTGATAGCTTGAAATGACCTCTAGTTCATGTTTCGTCACCATGCCTTTCTGATACGGTTCCCAGGGCGGAAGAGAAAAAAGGTTGCATAATGGCGCCTCCCAGAGCAAAGTACTCCGGAGATAAAATAGCCTCCCATTCGGATCTCTGAGTGGAGACTGGCCTGAGGGGACCATCAGGCCTGAATGACTCTAAAGACATCTTAAAAACAGAAAATGCGATTGGATTTATGCGACATAAGAGGCATCAACATAAATATTAATTCGGTCCACTAGCACCTAACATTAAGTAAGCTTCATATATCAGGTCTATCAGAAACAAAAGTTAAACCCAAGCACTACTCATGTTCACTTGAATATACCCGGATATGATCTTTACTCCCGAT
The DNA here is from genome assembly GCA_016904865.1 of Pissodes strobi. Classification (NCBI taxonomy): domain Eukaryota; kingdom Metazoa; phylum Arthropoda; class Insecta; order Coleoptera; family Curculionidae; genus Pissodes; species Pissodes strobi. Next base: position 9,516 of record JAEQML010060267.1, on the reverse strand, counting down.
TTCAAATAAGTCTGTATTACCTGTTTTTATACGAGACGATCTATGTCGCCTATGAGAAGAAACATACGAGCCTAAGGACTTCGATGTCATGTGGTTGAAATTAAGCACATTTCGAGCTACCAGATTCATTTGTTGTTTGTATAGACCACGTAGCGAATACCAATATAAACATCTTTTTCAAGTCTTGGCAATAAAACTGACTTCCTGCAGATCAACTATCCGACGGCAAAAATTGTCATATTAGGAGACTTCAACGTACATAACATCGACTGGTTGAAACGCCCCAACAAAAATCACGATGAAGGACGAGAAGCCGAGACTTTTGCTATTTCCTCAGGTAGTTGACGAACCTGAACGTCAAAAAGACTTTGCTAGCCTCCTCGATTTATTCTTAACAACTAATCCTGACCTCTACACAGTAACCTTCCGTTGGGGGGTCATCATACCACAATCTTATCTCCACGACCTGTGAACTGGTTATCAAAAGACAGGAGCCACAGGTGCCCTGCTTTAGGAATCAAAACACCTCTGAATCTGCTGACGAGATAACTCAAGTTATCCTAGCTGGTATTGAAGTTTTCATCCCCTCTTTTATGAATCGTATATCAAACAGTAAGCCATGGCTTGGGAAAAACTGCTCAAGAGCGGTCAATGCTAAAAATACCGCCTACCGCAAATGGCGCCGAGATCCGACAGCAGAAGATCGAAATATATTCATTACGACTAGAAACCAGTGCAAGCCAAAATGATCGCCAAACTTCAATGAAGAAGGCACCAGAAGAAGAGGAAGAAGAAGAAGAAGAAGAAGAAACCAGTGTAAGCGGACCATTGACGAGAGCACAGAGAGATGTAACGAACAGATCAAGAACAAATTTCTCAACTTACATATTTACAGCTTTGCACTTTAAATCCTCATTCATGCCGCTGACTCCAATGACCGCTGCTTGTTTCCAACGCGAACGTGAAAACAAATTGCTGCCATCAATTAGGATATGAACGCCATTGTGGAATGGGTGAGGAAAACAATGTCCAGTTTGACACAGGAAAGACTCAAGCAGCTGTCTCTAATCATTTATTCGGGTTCTACGAACGTAGTTCCATGAACCAACAAAATAAACTTTACTACATCGTGAATACTCTCTAAAAGGTGGCGCTGTAGGTCGCTAGTATTGAACGAATGAGCCTGGAATCGTTCCTTAAATACTTGCATTCTTAATATCTATCCGGACAGGAAGCGGAGTACATGCATGTTGTATAAAACGTTTCAAGTTCAAATAATAGAAAAATATTAAAAAACCACATACCATACATACGAAAAATCCACATTTCCAACTTACTTAAACGACTGAACATTTTTTAAAGCGCATTGCTCATTCATTAACGAAAATTCGTGAACACATATCACATATCATCGCCACGGCGCGGCGTTTCTGAAAAAGCTTTGATCTAGATGTGTCCTGAAAAAAAAGTTCGAAGCAACTTCTCATTTCGTATCTGGTGACTAAAGCGATGATATTAAGCAAACATGTTAAAGCATATTCCCTATTATTTATTAGGTTTTAAGGTTTATTAATATCCTTACGCCAACTAATCCGCCTAAATTCTGTGAAAAAGTGATTCCGCTTCCAGCGTAGACATCTTTAATAATTTGACCAACGAGCGTTTTATTCTCTGGAGATAAATCTCCCAAACTTCTCGGTAATAACACAGAAGGATCTTGATTGTCGTAATTTTCAGCCGTTTGTTTGAAGGCAGCCAGATCTGAAGCAAAAATGAAATTATAATATTATTTTTTTTTATAATGCTAACAAATAACTTATTGATTTAAATAAAAAATATGCGAAGTTATACAATTTTACAGAATATTAATTAATAAAGAAAAACTTCATATTGTGTACTATTTGAAAATAGTTTTGGTTATAATTCTAGAAGCACAACTCAATTTTTTCACTTAGTAAGCAATTTTCTTTATTTTACTGGCAGAATACTTATCTTCCTGCAAATTATGATGCATACATTATTTGTATCTAAGATAACTTAATTATTTTTTTCATTGGTGCTTAAACAATCATCGCATTCAATAATTACTAACCACTTGCTTTGAAAATATTTTCTTCCGAGTTAATGCCAATCAGTAAGGGAACTCTGTTAAACTCTCCAGATTCCATAAGAGTGTACTGTAACTCTGATATAAAAGCACCATCATGTTCCGGTTCTATGGTGGGCAAAGAATCTTCACCCTAAAATAAAACAAAGTTTGTTATGAAAAAAGAAGAAAGGTAGTTCTTTAATGCAGCAGGTTGTAAAGATCCTTTACATTTCTAATTTTAGCTTTCAATTTAAGAAATTGTTATTTCATAGAAATACTAGCTATAAGAATTTAGATCTATTTGTGCAGGGTGGGCTCAGGCAAAAGCCATCTACAAATTGCTTTGTTTACAGAAACTAGTCGAGGTTCAATTAAACTGAGTATGAACTGGTTCTCTTCAACAAAGTGTTTACGCCCTCCTATAACTATACCTATAACAGGAAACCAAATCATAGAAAAAGAACTTTACTTTACCATGATATCAAAACAAACACATATTAGATTTAACTATAGAAATGAAACAATCAAATGGAAGCTGAAGGGAACATAGAAGAAGTACAAACTGTTGACAGTGCAACGGTGAAATCAACGCAATGAAATATGGCACCAAAATGAAAAATTGCCGGTGGCTAGCAGGTGAGTTCACTATGGAGATTGAAATGTTATATTGGCGAAGTAATGAGAGTAAAAGAACACCAAGTACACTCAGGCACGAGTGAGATATCAGGATCCAGCGTTGTAGAGTTTATCTAGTTACAAAACCATAACGCTAAATGGTGTGATGGTATAATTTGTCACAAGAGACATCGCTGATAAGAGAGACAACTTAAAAGAGTGGGAATTTATTAAGGACGATTTAACACTGAAAGATCTCGATGACGAAAGGGACAATAACAGCCAGATGGGATACAATAGCACTAGAACTTGGAGAAGGGCATTTAATGATTGCCCAGAACTCTTAATGAGAACTAACCAGGTCGACTACTCATATTTCATATGAACAGGAATACGTGGTTGTGGACAAATCGCGGCCCACGTCCGGCTTATGGGTTTGTATGGTACACAGACGGCTCCAAAACGGATAGTGGTACTATAGCGAGTATGTATGGATAACCTAGTCTAAAGAACGCATTAAATGAGTGGGCCAAAGATCTATGGTGTATTAGTCCAGTAAACAGGGAAACTGGGCTTCTCTTAGGAGCATCAGCGCCTGGTAAGTTTATGACAATCATGGCTATAATGATGGGAGACTTGAGGCTTGTGATGGTATGATGGGGTACTACATAGGACACTGCCGCTTAAACCGGAATTTTCACCTGCGGCGGATCGTAGATGGCGGATCCGAAATGCAGGTGATGTATGGAGGACGAGGAATCATCAATCATCTACTTATGTTTTTAGCGACTGTCGAGCATTGAATAGCGTAAGATATGTGCGTGCTAAACCAGGACAACATATGAAAGATCCATCCGATAAAAATATGTGCGTTCGTTAGGGAGGTCGGGCTACCCTAAATTGGTATGCAAGTGGGCGTATAGTGGACCCAGACTGATAGGATACGTGTATGCGCTTAATATTCATTCATTCATATAAGCATTGTGACCAAAGTCAGAATGCAGACAATGAGATATCACGAAGATATTGTCTATTCATATACAGACATTGTCTGTAATCTCCAAAAAATCGTTCTCAGTATTGGTCTTTTGCTTTATATTGAGAATTTTTAAATAAATAACTTTGCTTTGAGAAGCATATTTATCCTATGTACCTAAAAGTATGCCAAGGTCATTCTATTTTTCATCTAATTCGACAATAAATCCGATTAAAGCGCACTATGGTATATCTAATTCTTTACCACTGTCTCTGTTGCAAGATCTATTTCCTTAGCACTAGCAGAAGTCAGATAATTATAAATGAATGCACTAATATTATCTGCTGGTGGTACTCCATTATTCATGGTGGTTACAAGATCTAAAGCATATGTGTCACCAGTCCACGTATGGGCCCAGCCAGAGAAAGCTGAACCACTCTCAGCAATTGCGGCTCTAAACATACCTAAAATAGTTTTGAAAAATGTTACTTGCTATGCATCTAATTTTCATGCCCTAAGGCTAGATTTACTATACCTCCAGACTTATTATGTAAAATCTGATACGTCACAGATGCCCCTCCTGCACTCTGCCCATGTATTGTGATTTGATCCTTGTCACCTCCAAATAGATGTATATTCTCATAGGTCCATTTCAAGGCCAAATATTGATCTTTCAACCCGTAATTACCAGGTAATGTCAAATCTCCTGTTGTGACAAATCCGAATGGACCTGTAAGAAAAATTTGATAATAAGACTCACGAATCATCATTGTGTGTAAAGTAGTGAAAACATAATAATTGTAGTATCGTCATGAAAATAATACGTTCGATCTATTCATAAGAAGTTTACATATGTAGATAGGTTAGTTTGGGTTGGAGTATTTCAGTACGGCTTTTGCCGCCTTTTGATTACGACTACCGATTTCGTTTTATTAGCATTTTTCGTTTATTTATACGTATAAATTTTCAGATTTACTTTATTTATTGACTTTGTTCTGTTTTATATATATGCGTTAATATTCAAACTCAAAACTCAAATTCAGTGTTAGGATTCTCGGTTTTAACGGGAAGATAGAGTTGAAAATCGCATATTCAAAGTTAATTTGGCCACTTTATTTCATGGTTCTCTTTTGTATGGAAAACTAGAGGCAGTTGTTGATTTTGTTACTTTTCGACCTCTATTAGAATTTTGCTTCTTTGGTAATGGCATCGGTAAAAAATCAGAAGGCGTTACGAACAAACCATAGCCCCATGCTAATTGTTGTATTTCTAATTATGTTGGAACACTTTTTGAAGAGCGACCCCGTATTCCCTGTTATGTAGATAGTTCTACTTAGGGTTCTGCTTCATCGCATGATTTTAGGGCACCTTCGTTTACTGATGATTCAGCTTCATTAGCGGATATCACGTCACTTTGGTTCAATTGTTGAACGGTATCGTTTTGAAATTGTTCTTCCTGTTCCGCAGCAAGCTAGGTAATCTGCCTCACTCAAGGCATGTCTGTCAAAAGGGTCCCCTATTTTAAAACCGTTGGCTGCTATTTAGCCGGTTTGACACTTGCGATGCGCTTTTCCAAACAATTCGACAATGTCATATGCAGTCAATGGCTTATTATTTTCACGAAGCCATATGCATACCTCCTTACTATACTATGATTTTAAAGGATCTATAAATGATCTGGCTAAAGGCTGGACCTTGTGGGTACAATGAGGGGGTAGCGACGATAGCGTAACGTGATTATACCTTGTCATGTCAACGATATCTTTATTTTTTGTGTGGCTGTAATGCCCGTCAAAAATTAGCAGGACTAGCGACTTTTCACGGTTCCATATATTCAATAAAGTGATGAAACCACTCTGTAAATAAATTAGTTTGAATCCATCCAGACGGATGTGCTTTACCTATTGAAACTAAAGGTGCGCCCCTCATTACAATGCTTGTCATGTTTTTTTCTTGGAAAAATAATCGTTGGTGGCATAAATATACCAGTTGGGCTCATACATGCCACCACTGTAATGAGAGAACCTCTTTCCGCGGACGTCATTGCATTGCATTAATTTGATTTTTTACCGCGTCTAGCAATAATTTCTGGATATTTATTCTGGACTATAGACATACCTGTTTCGTTCACATTGAAAATACATTCAGTTCAGCTGTGAACTTCTTTGTTTCGTAGACCCCTTCTAGAAGATCATAGAAGTCATCCATATGTTCTTTTGTGAAAGGTAGACATAGTTTCAAGATCGTTAATAGAAAAACCATCCACTCAACGACATTAGAAGAAATAGAGTTAATAATTTTTTCTAATTCAGTCATGTCTATTAATTGAAACTCCAAGTTTTCGTTTACAATTTTATTATTTCTATAAAAAGCTATTAACTCCAAAGACATATAAAAAACAAAAGACGGTGCAGGTAATTCATAAATTACTAAATGTTTGCATGCCAACATTGGAAATATTAACGTGAAGAGGGGATACATTAATTAATTAATTAATAATAATGATGGCGGCCGAAGCGCGTTAAACAGCTTATTCATCTAAGGCCACAACGATGCGCCTGTGTTTCTCCCAGCGGCACGCCATAGGCGTAATATTTTAGGGGACACCTGTCTAAAGTCAAGTAACATTGAAATAAGCCTGTAGTCAAGCAGAAAATAATAAGCCGTTACAAAAATGAAAATTACTAGACATAAAGAATAATCTATTAATATTGAAATATGCACATAGCTAAAAAAATTAAATTTAAGTTACAGTTCGGGAAAAAACAATTTACGTTTAACTGAGATTGATTACAGATTGTCTATAGGGTATCGCTAGCCGCCGCGCCGGTCTACTTGGGAATAATACTAATTACATAAAGAGACAAAGGAAAAAACAAATTTCATTCATTGCGATATGAAATTAATTTGGTGTTCATACTTCGTATTCTGTTTTCACGCAATGTCTGGGTTCTTTGGGTTACCTCATCATGAATTCTTATCTCGAGGCATTGTCTCAAGACTAGTTTTATTAATTCATGGCGGTGGCCATCGATGCACGATTCTTAAAAAAAAGTGATCGCCAAAATAGTCACATTATGCCACTTGGCAACTTCTTTATGGTATGGTATATTGCACACAATATATTTTATATTTTTGTTAAAATATTTGTTGTTTTATGAAAAAATCTAAAGCATATTTCGGGTCCAGTTAACAATAACAATTTGTCGGAAAAAAATAACAACAAGTCTATGTTAGCTTCCTAATGAAAAAAATTCAGAAACGATTTTTTTTGGTTTTTTTTTTAAACCTGAAACATATTTGTATCGAGCGTACAGAATCCCTCGTTACGTTTTGTCTTCAAATATTTAAACACTCCATGCCTGGCCCTCCGCTCGCTTCGGGGACGCAATCAACAAAAACTATCCCAAAACATGGGAGAAAACTTCCTTATGAATTAATTTCCATAATAAGGGCAGTTGGCAATACACAAACAAACAAAACGAAACGAACACAAATCACAGATTCGAAAATGTCGACAAAAGGACGGCGGAATGTCAGTAACTCCATTCCTTCGACCAGTGAGAGCGAAGAGCAACTGTATAACTACGCGAATGCGACCAATAGAAAATGAGCACGCTCGATTATTTGCTACGCGTCGAAAAACAGTTCCAGATTGAAATCTTAACATTATGAAAGAAAATATTTCGAATTTTTTTTCGTAAATCCTTTTCCAGGTCGAGAGTTGACATTATTAATTACATTTTTTTGAGATATCATTTCTGCATGATTCTCTAACAAATCCTTTAGTAGAGTCAGGAAGATGTTGAATAGAGTTTTCTATATTACCTACAATATATACGGTTACTTGAAGTAAGTTTCTCTTATTATATTAAATAATTCTGTTAAGGATCACTTATTTTTCTGCTGCTTGGCATATATCCTCCTGTGTCAACTAACATAAAATCATACAGTGGAAAGTTTGAACTTAACCTTGAATCGCAATTATAAATTGTTGTTAATTAAAGTATAAACTGTTATGATTAACCTTGTTGACAATTCAAAACAATACTCGAATTAGAGGTCAAAGTTTGGTATAAAAAGCTGTGCAGCAGCCCATACCGGCAGACTTTGATCTCCAGTGCGAATTACCGAAAGGGAAAAGCCCCTCTGGTAGATCAAAGCTCTCACTTTTAAAAAAGACCTATCAGTGCGAATTACCGAAAGGGAAAAGCCCCTCTGATCAGGCACGGTTAAAAAAGACCTATCAGTGCGAATTACCGAAAGGGAAAAGCCACTCTGATCAGGCACGCCTTAAAAGTGAATCAGTGAAAATTAATAATGCCATAAGGCAAAGTGCTATCTAAATTAACTACATATAAAAAAGTAAACTACGTATCTAAACATTCAGCCAGATCAAATAATCTATCCGCCCGTCAGTCTAATTGTAACAGCCCTTCAGGCTAGCTTTCCCTCTCTCTCGCTGGTTAACATTTTCGCGAGGGATATCCCAGGGGACTTACGAGATATGCATTCCCGAATATTTTGGTAATACTTACAACCTTCTATACTCAACCTGAAGTTAATAAACTAAGCCTTTTTTACACCGAGTGTTTCTATCCATCTCTCCCAACTACCTATATCTGAGCTCCGTCTTCTGAAAGAGCACAGCGCAACTACTGCAACGAAGTCAGGTCCATAGGCAACAAGCGGTAGGAGCATATATGTGACAATATCAATAACTAAATTTGAAGCGTTAATTAATTTTCTATAAAGTTTTGCAACTAATAATTTTGCGCATGGAATGTAATATTTAGGTTCAAATGATTGAATACTCTGTTTTGATGAACATGGCGGCTAGTTCGTTCTTCACGAGTGCCGGTTACGCGACGTTATCGGCATGCGCGGCAAGTAGAAGTATCGCTGATTTTGTAAACAATGTGAATGGAAGTGACATAAGGCTCAGTTTATATAAAGTTTCTATAGTTCTGTTCACGCTCAAAAGTTAGCGTGGCGTCTTATGGCAATGCTTTTCTTATGGGAAGGAACTGTGCATCGTTGCCAACTCAGACGCCTTTTAATAACGTATGGAATGTTGATAATTATTTATAAAGGTATTGTTATCGTTAAGCATTATTAATAATTAATATTTTCATATTTATATTTTAATAGTAGGTGTACAGGGTGGCTCGAATTCGAGTCTATGTATGCGAATCTCGAAAACCGCAAGAGATACAGTGTCGGTCAAATTAGAGCAAAATTACGCATTTAGATGCCTAACAATATGCCGTTCAGAAAGTTCTAAAATCCCGAGTATTTCCGGAGATATCCGGAAAAAACCGAAACTGTGCGAAAGCATTTTATTTTTTCCTGGGATTATTTAAAAATGGATATCAAATTGAATTGCACTTTTACGTTGTCACTTTTCCGCTCTATCCAACGGTGGTATTCAGTTTCAAGGGGTCATCATCAACTTTCTTTTATTAAATATTTTTATCGTTTTTCAGATGATATTGGCATTATTAATATTAATATAAATTCTTATTTTTTTTATTGAAGTGAAACTTCTGTAGCGAGGGTAGCAAGTTAGAAATCATCAAATGGTATGGAAACCAAAGTGAAACACCACTTTAATTAAGCATGTTCCAGAATAGCTAGAGGGCTGAAATTTTCAGGACGTGTAGCTGGGGTAAAATGAGGATCCTGGACGAAAACTGGAACCTCGGAAACTAATCTTACGGGAAGTTAATAAAAGTATTATGAAACAAAATGTGAAAAAACAATTAAAAAAAAGTTGAGGAAAAAAAAGCTTAAGCAACAACATAGTTTTGTATTTTCATTGGAACTGCAAACGCGT